>JBBBDQ010000224.1:3975000-4062500 GCA_037127315.1 Ascarosepion bandense | reverse complement strand
TTTTTATTATTATTATTATTAGTTTTATTAATATTAGTAGTCAGTCAGTTAAGTGCCATACGTGATACACGCTTGGGCGATCATGTTTCGAAAGAGGCATAACTGACTGGGCAGAAGATTATCCCGCAGTAGGTTGCCATTGCTTTCTGCGGTAGACTGGTTGCCGACCAAAGCTATAGAACCCAATCTGTCCTGTTATTTAACCCATAACTGGAAGGAATAGACGGATTAATACCTTTCCAAAGGGTATTTGCGCGTAAGTGAAGGCAATGAATTTAGCTGGAATTCGAACTCGGCTCCCCGATTTCTTGTTCCGAGCCGATATCCAATGCACCACAATGCACATCATTAGTAGTAGTTTTTCTATTATGGTTTACATTTTTAATTATTGAATTTCCTCTAAATTATTTTTAATATTTTTAATTATTTTTTTTTAATTTTTAGAATTTTAAGTTTTTAAACATTTTTAATTATTATCAATTTGAAGTTTCTACATTTTAATTTTTTTATTTCCACGTTATTATCACTATAATAATATAAGATTGCTATTATTATTAGGATTAAAATTAAATTAAAAAAAAACTAACAATATTTTTCGAGTGTAAGTTCAACCCATAATTTCTACATTTTAAATTTCAATGTCATACATCTACAACAGACAACTGGCAAATCGGGTCAAAGTATATTTCTTCCACCAACGGAGGATTTTTGTGAATCTAAGATCTAACACGCTAAGTTAAACCCACTTTCCCCTTATTCTTTTCTTCTCCTTTTTTTTTCACTTTTCGCTTCTTTTTAATATGTATGTTTTCTTTTTCTATCTTACTTGACTTCATTTGGATAATTTGAAATATTCAGTGTTGTATGCATTTGTTCTGAGGAGCGGCTGGAGCCGCGAAATATATTATTACCAATGGATTTGTAAAAATATCTAACTTCTGTTTCATGAGTATATATAAATATATATATATATATTGATGTACCTACTACTGAGTATCTTACATTAAAATATAAAAAAAATAAGGCAAAACTCCTAAATGTGACAGGCGGGAACTATATAAATATATATATATATATATATATATATATATATATATATATATATATAGCGATAGAGTTTTTTAATATTTGTAAACGTAAACCTATCGCTAATAATACTTTTAAATGTTCTTTTAAAGAAAATGTTTTAAGTGTATCTAAAAAATGTTTAACTATTGAAATATATATATATATATATATATATATGTGTGTGTGTGTGTGTGTGTGTGTATGTGTGTGTGTGTGTGTGTGTGTGTTTCGTTCAAAACGATCTGCAAAACAACATCTAAAAATAACTTCCCTGAAAATGGCCAGTGAAGTGGCTGAAAGCGCTTGGAATGTCAAACATTATGGAACATTTTTACAATCTTTAGCTCCAGCAAAAAGAGAACATGTAAGAATAATGTAAAAAATGAATAAAAAATTTATAATAAATTAATAAAATTTTCTTCATCGGTCGCATTTAAAAAAGCATGTTTAAACAAAAATTGCAGTCTAATATATATATATATATATATATATATATATATATATATATATATATTCTTTATGATTCTACGGCATAATTATTGAAAAAAAAAAAGTACTGTTAAAGAGAAGATACGTACACGTCGCTAGAGCCTGGTAGTAAAGTTTAATAACTAGTAGCAACCCCTGCCTGGCTATTGTTTCTCATTCCATGAGCATAGCAGCAGGGAAATGTATATCTCTTAGAAATAGTACAAACTAATGGGTTAATAGTCCTGTTTTTAGTGATTTACTTTTTTTAATGTGCTCGATCGAGCTTCATATATGGTAATAGTGTTATTATAAGTTTATAATAAAAACATAGTTTACTGCAACACAAGAGCCGTTGTAAGGCAGTAAAATATGTTTTAATGTTAGGAAACATGATACAAAGAAACTTAAAAACCACATAAACTTTGCCATATCAAGACAGTTAAGGTGGGAGGGGATTTTCAGAGGGTTTGTCTCAGTGAACCAATAGAAAGTCAGGTCATGATGCATAGGAGGAATTTGATTTTAAGGGTAAAGGTGGGTAGAGAATTTTCAATGTCAGTGATTAAATAAATTGAATGTATACATATGTAGTATTTAGCAAGTCTGCAAAGTTATTGCGTGTCCTTGTGAAACGGTTGCAAGTTATTTTTTACTTACAGTAGTGAAAAGTGACAAAGACGGTTATGTTTTCCTTTAAAAAATACAATGCATGCCAAATATATGTAGTTAATTTAGTGATCAATCCGTTAACTGAAACATTAATTATCAAAAGATGGGAGAATCAATAAATTTATTCTAGAGGATAGATTATAGATTATCTAGTTATATTATACAAGGAAAAATTAACTACACGTTATATATTTTAGACGATGATGACAGATTGAAGTTACTTCACTACGATTATTCAGCAAGTTTAGTTTTTGGGAATTTAATAATTAACAATTTTTCTGTAAACATAGAAAACATGGTTCATGTAAAGATTTACAAGTTTTGGATTTAGACATATATATATATATAGTTGAATAGAACCAATAGGTTTAGAATCCCGAATTCTCCCGCATTTACTTTTTTTAAGTGCTCAATACAACATAGATCGTAGAGCATAATATAATCAAGCAATGCTCAATAACTATGGCGAAAATGATTTACATTCATTCTCACTATAGTTATTGAACATTGCTTGATGACTAGGTTAATTTTGAACCGTGGAAATTTCCGCGTCACAATGTAAATTAAATTAATTTTAAATAAAAACTAATTCAATTTTACATATATACTATAGTCATCCGCAGACAGATCTGATTCGCTGTATTACAGCTCATCAGTACGGCTTAGACTCCGTTCGCTTCCTAACCCAGGATTGAAACCGACCGAATCGGCGTCAGTCGGCGATTCTACCCCTAGGCCACGAGCATCCGGCAGAAAAAGGCAGGCTTTTTAGCGCGTATAAACACGCCCAATAGCTAGAGTGATCCAATTTATTATCGAATGAGCGATGCGTATATGCCGGGTGGCTACTGTTTACAAAGCCTCCCACTCTTCCAGAGTGCCCAATCAGGGTGTGAGAGCATAAATACTATATATATATATATATATATATACCACAAAAATAAAATAATAAATTAATAATTTGTAATGTCTTGTTACCTCTTATCAGGCGTCTCTTCGATACCTTTTGAGTAACTTTCCATAGGTTTTCACGAAAAAAAGAAAAACATTTCACTAAGCTTTCGGAATGTTTTCGTTAAAGTTTTCTCCATCAAACTAAAAAAAATATCATCATTCTTTCTGGTGACTGCAAGACAGCATCAAAGTACGTTTGGCACTAGAAACCTAAGCCTTAAACAGCCCTTAAAAATCCCAAGCACGAAATGAAACTAGTATTTGTTATCCTGTGATACACTGATAATATTTTGTAATTTAATGAGGAGTAAAATCTCATACAAATTTTACAACATAATCCATAGACTGAACAATGTAATTAATATTACGTTGATCTGCCATTATATAGGGAGAATTTGAGATCAGTTTAATTAATGGATATGTTTTGTTACAGTTTGAGTTATTTATAGTTGAAACATTTTGGATTGTAAGAATAATTTATTTCTCTTGGCGTGTGTATATTGGATTGTGTTGTGGTGCAATGAGAAATCGAAGAGCCGAGTTTAAATGCCAGTTGAATTCACTGCATTCACTTACACACAAATAACCTTAGGAAATGCATTAATCCATCACTTCTACCTCCAGCTATGGATTAAAGAACGGAAAGAAATGGCAACAGAAGGAAATGGCATCCGATTGCGGGACAAATCTCCTGCCTAGTCAGTGTAGAATAAGAAAAGACATGATTTCCCAAGCGGGTATCAATTATAGCATTTAACTGATTGACTGATATTGCATTAACAATATTTGTTGAGAAGAACAATGATTTTTCTTACAAACGTACTACTAATTAACTCATCATTAGAATGAGGTGATGGATTCCACTGATATATATGCAACTGATATATATGCAACGAACCTGACTTGAATTTGAACGTGGCTCTCCACCGTGCCTACATATATATATATATATATATATATATATATATATATATATATATATATATATGGTGAGAGATGTATGACAAAATGGAAATCTTTTTCTTCTGACGCATTTCGTCCGTTAGTACGTCATTGGACTAAATTAGTTATGTTGGTACGACTACACATTAGCATGTGCACAAACGAAGGATGCTGGGAATTTTATTCTAGCTGATTTAGAGAAAAAAATGGATCTAAATGAAATCTGCCTGATTAAAAAAATTACATTCTAAATTGACACCACCCACCTTCTTTTGTGCGCATGTGAGTCGTACCAACATAACACATTTAATCCGAAGAAGTCCGAGAGAACGAAACACGAGACCAGAAATATTTTACGCTTTCTCATACATTTTTCCACAATATTGTTCTTGATATATAAAAATATATATCGTTATCGCATATGTATATACATGCACAGACACACACATACATACACACACACAGAGACATAGGTTCTGTTTGTTAATGGTTTTTTTTAGGTTTATTTTAGTATAAATTTACGGCCTACATACTTGCAGAGTCTATTTAGTTATTATTTATATATATATATATATATATATATATATATATATATATATATAATTGTCGAAAATTTGATTTGTCATACAATTTCCAAAATATTGTTACTGATATATAAATTTTTTAATAGTTATCACATACATATATATATAGTTAATTTTTAATTTTATCCTATATATATAATCTAATTTTTAATTTAATTTTTAAATTTCAATTTTTTAAGTTTAATTCTTTTTTCTTCTCCAATTAATTATATTAGCACTAATGAATTTATGTCTTCGCGATGTATTTTTAAAGGTCTTCAGATCTGCGCTTTTTAAATAATTCCTATGTTTGTGTATGTCATTTCATCATTTTTTAAAAAATGCCAAAGGATTATGTTTTATTCTATGTAACGAATAAATGTATCTATCTGCAATTCACTTTCGGCCAAAGCTTGAAATTTCTATTTCTTTGCCGCATTGTTGTCTCCCCCACATTTTCTTCCCGCTGTGCATTTTCTCGCTTTTTTCTCTTTGTTAAGTCCAGACGTCACGTGACTGATATCTGTATCTACTTTTTTTTTTTACTTCCTGCCTAAATTTCGTGTCTATTTCTCTCTGGGCCGTTTTCATTGGCTCTTTCCTGTCGTTTCTTCCTTTCTCTCTTGTTTTCCTCTTTGATTTTTATTTCCCCCGTGTCCTTCCCTTTTTTCTTTCTTTACCCTTTTTTTTATTTCTTTTATTTGCGTTTTCGTTTTTCCTACACTTTACCTTATACGAAATTTTTTCCCAAAATAAAAAGAAAAGAGTTTTCTTAAATTTTCTTTTAAAAAATAACGTTTAATGCCATCATTATTATCTACCTGATGAAACAGTACTCTTTTAATGTCAAAACAAAATGTACAATTTTTTACTAGATTGTAGCTTGTTCTAAAGTATAATTTACAATAAATATTAATTCCTCTATTTTTATATTGAGCAATGTTTTATCTTCGTTCCTTATTCATTCAGATATATATATATATATATATATATATATATATATATATATATATATATCCGCAGTCAGATCTGCTTCGCTGTATCACTGCTCACTAGCACGGTTAGGCATCCGACTGCTTCTAGCCAGGTTCGAAACCCTAAAGAATTGGCATCAGACGCTGATTCTACCACTTGCTATGGGTGCTCGGTAGAAGATTTTTAGTGTGTTATATACAATGTAACATACGTCAGTAGCTAAGAATGTACAAATTCATTACTGAATAAACGATGCGTAGATGCTAGAATAGCTACTTTTGTTTCAAAGTCTACCATTCCTCTACAGTGCTCAATCAGGGTGTGATAGCGTAAGTTGTCATCCTCAGACAGATCTGTTTTGCTGTATTGCAGATCATCAGTACTGTTAGACATCCAATTGCTTCTAGCCAGGATTGAAACCTAACCGAACTAACACCAGTCGGTGATTCTACCGCTGTGCGCTCAGTAGAAGAAGGCGAACTTTTAGAGTGTTATATACAATGTAACATACGTCAGTAGCTGAGAGTGTTCCAATTCATTACTGAATGAACGATGCGTAGATAAGAATTCAGTTTTTAATTTTCTCAAGCTTGAGAATTATTGACCGATTCTGCTATTGAGTTCTTACCAGTATTTTGTGATCTCTTGTCTTTAAAATATCCGTTTCGTATGTTAAGCGTGATCCGCTTAAATAGCTTTTTTTTACATCAGCGTCAGGTGAAAGTGCTAAATTTCTTTCTCGCACTTTACGAGCGAAAGGCTGTCAATTACCTGTTCCTTGGTTTACGTAATTGTGTTCCTAATTTTTCGAGTTATCGATTTTTAATCTTATTAATCTGCCATCGGCTTGAGATGCAATGATACAGCCAATCTTTCAAAGCGGAAACAGGATAAACAGCGAGCCAGGATTATGGTTCAGCATTTTTATAATCTGATCAATAAATCATGATATCCTGAAATGCAAAACAATAGACAGATTCGAAAAGCAAACACTCAAATAGAAGATATTTTCATCGGTTAGAAAAATAAAGGAAAATTATAATATATTTTAGCTATTTTTATTTAGTTGTAAATTTTTAAATATGAAAAAAAAATTCCTTGGTTTCTTAATAAGAATTGTTATTCTTGTTTTAAGTATAACTTCTTTATTTTCATTTTATTCCATATTTGGTTTTGATTTACATTTGATTTTTGCCAATTGACAAGTCCGGACTGTTTTGCTGCTGTTGTTTCAAAATTGACAAATATGAATGTTCGAATGATTTTTATTGAACAACTGACTTTCATATTTTATTGTCCGTCTCGTTATTAAAATCGATTGCTCTCATTTGCCTCTGCCATCAATATTCCGGCGTGATGTCCTTCTTTTCTCCCATTGTTTTATATTCCTTCCATCCCCAGTTTCCCATCATGCATCTCTATAGTCATATTATGTGCTAAAGTTATAATTCTCTATTTTATTACATTTTATTTTACTTTCTCACGGTGTTTGTTTTTAGTTTTAGTTTCCTTTCTTTCTTTCTTCTTTCTTTCTTCATTTCAATACTCATTGATATTATTTCATTTTCTTTCATTTCTTTCCTTCAATTTAATTTTCTCATTTCTTTCTATTTTATGCTTTTGTGACGCTTTTATTTTATTTTTAGGACTTATTCTTTTCTTTAGCTTTTTAAAACATTTTCATTCTTTTGCTCCTTTTTTATCTATCACACACCGTCAATGTTTTACTTAAATGTATCTTTATTCTCTTGCATCTCTTACTAGTTGTTTACATATTTAAATTTCATTACATCCATCAGTTTTTGTAGTATTTTAATTTCTTCCTGTCAGAGAACTCGATTTTTTTCTATTTTAATCTCCTTTTTTTTAATTTTTTTTATATACTGCGCCAATTTTGGGAAAACAACGAGAAATATATAAAAATAAAATTTTTATTTTTATTTTTCGTCAATGTCGCTTGTGTGGAGCAGGAGGGAAAGATTGGTGCATACGAATGGGCCGTCGGGAGTCGAAAAATGGCCGAAGTTCTCTGTCTCTTTAGCCAAAAACCTCAACCTTTATATAGCCCAAAATCTTCCACGAATTTTTACTACGGTCGGATATATTAATCAACCACGCTTGTCCCCGGTTGACTTTTATCTACAGTCGGATGTGTTTGTCAATCATATCCTCCCTGTCATCGCCTTCAAGCTGGTTGTGTTTATGTTTTTTTCTTTTTTAGTTACACCTGTTGACATCATCCACGGAAGGATATATACGTCAACCGTTTTTGTCTTTTTGTAGACCTTTCTCACGGCTGGACGTACTTGCCCTTTATCTCTGCCGTTCAAGGCAAGTGTAATCTATTACACTTTATCTTTCTCACCATATTTTTTCCCTTTTTTTTACCTTCGCTCATGGTTTTTTTCTTCTTTGTATTTTAATTCAATTTTTTCCTTTTAGTGCCTTCCTCTCTTTTTTCAACGCCTCTTCTCTTTCAGGTTCTCTTCACCTCACTTCTTCTTCTCTCTTCGCTTCACTTATCTTTCTCTTTTCTCCTTATCTTTCCTTTTCTCTTCTCCTCACTTCTCTTCTCCTTACTTTTTCTTCTCTCTTCTCCTCATCTCTCCTTTTCCTTTGGCCCATTTTCTCCTCTCTTTTCCTTCTCTCTTCTCTTCATCTCTCCTTTTCCCTTCGCCTCTCTTTTCCTTCTCTCTTCTCTCCATTTCTCCATTTCTCTTTCCTCACTTGTCACTTCTCTCTTTTCCTTCTTTCTTCTTCTTATCTCCCCTTCTCTCTCCTCCTCACTTCTCTTTCTCTTTTCTCTTTTATTCTTTTCTAAAGATTTAATATTTTAGTATCTAAGTTCAAATAACCTTTAATCTTCACATTTTACTCTTTGTTTTTTTTCTTTTCATATTTAATATCATATTATTCGTATTAATGTTACACTTTTAAATTGAGTTTAGATCAGACACGTATCACATAAGATGTATTTTCATCCTTAAAATGTCTTCTGATTGCAATTATTAAAAATAATAGAAGTGAACCAGTTTGCGAAAAGTTAGCCTGTCATCGCAGCTTTTCTTTCTGGAATATTCGTGGTATTCGTACCAAAATCTCTCTCTCTCTCTCTCTCTCTCTCTCTCTCTCTCTCTCGCTCTCTGTCTCTCTACCTGAAGCTTAGTATTAATTTCCTTTTCGTTTCCATCTTTTCCAAAACCATATCATTGCTCACATGATATCCGCAGCATCCTTCTGTAGAACCACATTTCATTTGCTTCAAATTTTTTCTTCATCTTCGACGATATTGTCCAGCATTCACTGTCGTATTGAAGAACAGACATCACATAGCAATCCAGTACTCTTTTCTTTGTTTCTAGTGAAATATTCCTGTCTCTTAATACTCTACTCAGTTTGTTCTTTCTCTGGCCTGATTCTGCTGTTCATCAGGATTCGGACGATGAGCTTTGTTATGTGGTTCATCAAACTGATTGTTCGGTAGAGTTTACACTCATTTGCACCTGGCTTCTTAGGCAGGCCTATGAATCACTGTTATAAATCAAATTTATTATTTCTGCAATTGTCTCTCCGCCGGCTTTCAGCATCTCTATTACAATGCCGCTTTGTTTCTATTCAGTTTGGCCATTGCAGCTTCAAATTTGGATTTTAATATTTCCGGTCGATCCTTAATTTTGTGTATTGTCGGTTGTTCTCTCTTGTCGTGAAAAAGTTCTCTTATATATTTTTCTCATCGTATTTCCTTTTTCTCAAATATGATCGTTCCATCCTTGGATTTTATACATCCTATTTAGGGGCAGGTTTTTGTCCTATCAGTTCTCTTATTTCTTTATGCATGTCTGCTTTATTATTACTTCTCAATCTCTCTACTTCTGCACATTTGTTGTTTAGCCATCCCTCTTTAGCCTGTCTGCATTGGTTCCACATTTCCTTATGTAGTTTTCTGTATTCCATTCCATCTCTTGGTATCATTTTCTGTCTCCTTTGCATCATGACGAGAATATTTTCAGTGATCCACTTGTTTTTTCCTCTGCGTCTGATTTCTTTTGGGACAATATTGTTTGTTGATATCACTAGAGCTTCCTTTAGTGCGTCCCGTTTTGAGTTTCCTTTTTTAATTTGTTTTTCGTATTTGTTTTCACACTGTCAGTGTATGTTTTATGCAGGTTGAGATCATTCATGAGTGTGTTGTATTGCAGTATGGGTGCTGCACTAGGCTTCTTCAGTCTCCTGTGTTTCATCCTTATTTTGTAAATGATAGGGGGTGGTCGCTTCCACAGCCAGCATTTGGATGGGTTTTGCATTGAACCACTGAATTTCTGAAGCCCATGTTTATGGTTATGTAGTCGATTTGGTTTTTGTGTCACCTCCTAGGCTTTTCCATGTCCATAGACGTCGTGGGTGTTCTTGAAATCAGGTGTTAGTTATTACCTGGCCATTTGCTGAGTTCCATTGGACCCATTTTTCTCCAAGTCTGTTGCGGATTCCTGATCCAAAGTTACAGGTCGTCTCTTTAACTACCTTGGTATTCAAGGGTCTGATTATGATTCTAATTTCTTATGTTTTACATTGAGCCTTAGCATTGTCAAGTATGGAGTAGAAAGATTCAGTTTCTTCCTCAGTGCTTTGTTTTGTTGGTGCATAGACTACTACAATAGATATGTTGAATGGTCTTCCTCTCATTTTGACCAAGAGGACTCTCACGAAAACTGGCAGTATCCCAGAACGCATTTTTCATTTCCTTGTCTAGTATTAAGCCGCTTCCCTTTTCGTTACCTTTTGCCTCTTGCGTATATTATCCTCCGATTGTCTTTACTAAGCAATCTTTTTTCGCATATTCCCAGAATATTGATGATCAATCTTCTCATCTTTTGCTTGACATTCTTGAGTTGACTACAGTTGTTGAACATCCTGGCGTTCCATGTCCTCAAGGTAATATTTTGTTTGTTGCTCAGTCTCAGGTTAACAGTCCAGAGACATCGACTTCTCATGTTGTTTCTTCTCAGGCGAGGAAAAACTCAGAAGAATTGTGTCCCCTTTACGTCGTAGGTACTAACAGCCGCAGCATGATGGTTAGGTGACAACTGTTGCCCATGTCGGTCCTTACGGGCGAGATGTCACTTGCTTTGGAAGTAAATTCTTTCACGCCGTTTGGTTTCATATGCCTATTTTTAAAAGGCATGATTGTTTTCGGGAATGATAGTGGAGTGGTATCCCGTTGCTTTCTCCGTGGTGATTTATCGAGACACCGCCTCTAGTTAGCTGGCCGTTGACTCGTTCAGAGTTCATCCGCTCTTTATGTATGTCTTGTTTTTCGTCCACATCGGGTTGCTAACATTTACTGTTTACATTGTATATATTTACGGGGGCGTCTTGGTCGGGATGAGAGTGTGGTTGTGAGGAAAAGTATTGTTAATTTGCAATTTAGTATAAGTACTGTTAGGCTCTTCTATGCAGGAGATCCAGCTTCAAATTTCAAAAACACTACTGAGTGAAATTTACGGAGAAGACATTACCAGCTCGTAATATCCACTAAGTCCTCTTTCGTTCATATCACACACCATATTCTGAAACCTCTAATGGGAGCGGCTGTTTGTCCTTCTACTGGATGGAATTTACTACCAAAATGACACATAAATGATCGGCTAGAAATAACGAAATAAAATTGTTAATAAATAGAAAGAAACATTGACAACTTGATAGTAAACCTTTTGTTTATTGATCGATAAGGAAAAGATGTAGAAAGGTTATCAAAATATTAATCAGGCTGTCAATGTTCATGTTGTTCTTAGGTATCACCGCGTGACTCGATATTATATGGCATATCAAACAGCTCACGTTAACACTATTCAAATTGCTTACATGATGCATTGTGAATTTTCAAAATCCGCTGCTTAATTAACAACTACAAAATGCCGATATGAACGTAACGATAAAAATCGATACAAACATGATGCAAGAAGTACAAGTCACAAATTAATTACATCACCTCTGAAATCTTGATAATATTGCTACTTATGTATGCGTACGGCGTTTGGGGAAGCAATGAATATAGCCATATGCTTACAATTAAATGACATGTAAAGTATCCTCAAGACAATAGGTATGGTATACTCTCTTATAATCTGCCTTTCAACCTAAGAGAGGCAATTTTAAATCTTGCTAGAGTCTTATTATGTCTTATTCGCAATGTTTATAGAAGGATCCTAGAATAACGATCCCTAGAGTTGAAATACAGAACAACAGAACTTAGATGAGCAAAATACTTCATAACAGCTTTTTTAAATGTTTTCGCAAAAATATCACTTATTACCGATTTATAATATAACATTTTCTTTATTCAGACGCGCATATACATATGCATGAAAAATTCAATCAAAAGTGGAAAAACAATGAGAAAGCTTTTAAATGACAACGCGTTTCAGTCTGAAGACGCCAACCTAACACACGAAGAAGATACGCAATTACTAAAAGGATATATATATATATATATATATATATATATATATATATATATAGATTATGTCTAGGAGGCTGTCACAATGCGTTGAGTAAAATAAAGGGAGGTAAAGAAGTGTTTGGGTATTACCTATTTATTAAAACTTAATATTTCGAGATCAAAATGTCATCTTCAGAATGGCAGAGAAGATTTTGTCTCTCTGAGTGTCTTCACGGCCTTTCAAAGAATGTCTACTCCTGGCTGGCTGTCTGCTGCTGCTGCTGTACGTGTGTGTGTGTGTGTGTGTGTGTGTGTGTGTGTGTGTGTGTGTGTGTGTGTGCCTTTTTGGTCTTATGATATCAGTCTACTTTTAAGTGTGGTTTATCTTAGTGTGATCTGACCGTTCCCTTGACTCTTTGACCGGGCTGAAGAGGATCAATTTCATCTATCTGATTTATCTGGTGGTGTGTGTGTGCCCGTATATATATATATGTTTTGGATCCCGAGAACGGGACCCACACAAAATAAAAGAAACAACAAACAAAAGTATATTAAACGTAAAGAATACAAACTTGAACGCAGGTTAGTATTCCAGGAATACAGTTAGAAAGACAGATATATACAATGTCTCTGAAGTGAAGCCGTAGTAGAATTAGTATGTCCACGTTGGAAGCTAACGATAATTCTACTGAGTGGGGCTCAGAGCTACTATGAACTGCTGACGCTGTATCTCTCGGTATCTTTCGTTATCGTTCGATATCTCACGATCTCTCGCGGATCTCTCAATGTCTTGATGGCTTGCTTCTATGCAGGAGTATATGTATACTCTATACGAGTCTATTATCCTGGAAAAAAGGGGAGACCCCCACAACAATATGATAATATTTTTATTTTAAGAACATAGTTTACTTCAACGCAATAGCCGTTGTGTTTTGGTACTATCTTATTAGCACCTCCTCAGGCAGTCATAAAAATGACGTAAAGAAGCTTAGATTAGTTTCATACAAGTTTATCAGAATTGACAAAAACCTGATGAAGTCCTGCGGTTAAAACAGCCGAACTGTTATAATAACGCAAAACGACGAGGAATATATATCGAATGTTAATATCGTAAATAAACATAGATTAGCTTAATATTTGAATTACCAATCATATGAAGCAAGCCTGACGTAAAAACAGCCGAAACTTTACAACAAAGACGATACAAATTGTCAAAATTAAAATAGCGTAAATAAGCATAGAATAGTTTAATACAATATTTTTCAGAATCGACAAACACTAGAAATAATACTGAGGATAAAACGGTCAAAACATTATGATAATAATGACGAGGTAAATTGTGTGAATGTTATTAAAGTAAATAAACTTAGATTAATTTAACATAATTTCATTAGAATCGACAAACACTTGGGAAATACATGGATGTAAGACAGCTGAAACGCTTTAATAACAAAGCCTATGTAAATTGTCCGAATGTTACTAAGAGTATAAAATTAAATTAGTTTAATACAATTTTATCAGAATCGACATACACTTGTAAAAGGCTTGAGAATAAAATAGCTGAAATGTTATAACAAATGCGAGGCAAATAGACCGAATGTAAATAACATAAACAAACTGAGATTATTTTAGTATAAGTTTATCAGAATCAATAATCACCTGAAGAAGATTAATACTGCCCAAACATTATAATAACAAATACGAGGCAAATGGTCGGAATGTAAATGACAGTTTGATCAGTTTAATACAAGTTTTTCAGAATCGACAAACAAGTAATGAAGACCTGTGCTTATAAAAGCAGAAACGTTATTATAACAAAGACGAGGCAATTAATCAGGATGTAAATAATGTAAATAAACTTAGGTAAGTTTAGTACAAGTATATGAGCATCGACAAACGCCTAAAGAAGGCCTGAGGTTAAAACAGCCGAATAGTTATAATAACAAAGGCGAAGCAAATAGTCCAAATATAAATAACGTAAATGAATTAAGATTAGTTTAATACAGATTTGGCCAAAACCTGAAGAAGGTCTGAGTTTAAATCAAATGAAACGCTATAATAAAAAAAGATGAGGTAAATATTCCAAAAGTAAATTATATATATAATGCTAAATTCGCGTCGAAGATATTTTGTTCATGTTTTCGGTTTAAGCTTCTAATACGAAAGACACATTTGATTTGGAAACTTTGCTCATAATTGCGTTGTAATGAGTATATTTTCTAGGATGTTACAGTTAAAAGGTTTCAAGCAAGCTCAAGACTTCTGTATGTAAAAATGCGTATACATGTGAACGTCTGTGCGGTGTACGAAAAGACAAAATCAAGAGCGTTGATATATAGCGATAGTGTGCTTCTTGTGTCGCTACATTTCTCTTTCCTGAAACTCATGTTTGTGCGAAAGCACAAAAATGAAAGAAAGTATTTCAATCTCAAGAAACAATGATTGTATCAATGAGTAAATAAAACCTAAAACAAACGACAGCAGCAGACAAATTAAAGTACAAACATAAAATGTGGATTAAAATGCAACTAAAAGGTAACAAGGTCTTGTTTTTGGACCAGATTGATCAATAATATTTCAAAGTGATTGATTGAGGTTTTTTGTCACTGTTTTATTCATTTTACAATTATTTTTAATTTTAAAATATATTCTTATTTATACTGACTTTTATACTTTTAAATTATGATAGATTTCTTTCACATTTTTCTTTTCTAGCTATTATAAATCGTGTATTTAGTTATGTCTTTATACAGAGTGCAGCAGAAATACCTTCTACATATACCTCCCAGAAATGTATCCTGCATAATGGAAAGACATTCTTCAATTTTTTTGCTTTCGTACGAAGATGAGTTTCAGAAAAAAGAAACGTAACGACATTCAAGAAGCACACTATCGCTATATATCGATACACTGAATTGTGTCTTTTCATACACTTCACGGACGCCCACATATATAACACATCGCTCAATAAATTCCGGACCTAACTTGAAAACAACTTTTAGGCAAAAGATGATACACATTATTCCAACACTTCCCTGACAATTCGATACATTTTATGTAGAACGATTTGTCTTTGGCCTAAAAATACGGCTCAGTTTCCGTTATCACTTCTTTATTGGAGCCAAATCTCTTTCACTGGTGCATTCTTGTGACGTCTTCAAACAGTCACTAGTCGCGGAAGGCCAGATCTGGAAAGTAGGGTGAATGCGAAAGCAATTCGAAGCGGAATTCATGTAGTTTTGCCATCGTTGCAAATAGATAGACTTATGACACAGTGCGGTCACGTTTTCTTCTTCATTTGTGGCCTTTTTTTGACGATTTCATACTTCAAACTCACCAATAATCTTATATATTATTTGCTATTGATGGTTCTTCCTTTTTCAATGTAATCGATGAACAAAATACCTTGTGTATCCCAAAATACGGAAATTTGCTATCTCACGCAACTTCAGTTTACGAACGGCCAAAAATAGTTTGTGAATTTTTTTTTTTTTTTTTTTGCGTTTTCCTGGACAACTGCCGATTTTGGGCGACCTGAGCGTTTAGAATCATTTCTGTCTGTACGACAGCATTTAAAGACAGCATACCATCTCTTAAGCTTTTTTTCCGACGGAGTCCGAATAACACCTATCAAGCATTTGCTTTCCTTGAACAGTATTTTTCTCAATCAGAAAGTAATGCTTTATCAACACATGAAATTCAGATTTTTCTATTGTTTCGCAAATTTGCAACAGTAGCTTCACTTAAATAACTGTAATTTGTAAACTAATAATCAGATTGGGCCAAATTTTGTCACGTGCCTTTTGAAGGTCAGTACTTCATAAAAATTATGCGGAGTTTTATATTAGTAGCGACATTTATATATCAGGCTCGGGGATTTTGAGTGATGCGATACGCCTCTTTAAATTCAGAGAACTGGGATTTACTTGAAAAGTCTTAAATGCAACTTCGACTTGTCCTCAGTAAATTTCCCAACGTTATAATGTAGGTACTCTGTGATTTTTTCTTTAAAATACTTTCATGGCTATTGTTCAGATTAACTCACCACTATGATACGTACAACAATGAATTTTAGACCATTACCAGATTTTCTAGGCATAACATCCAGATTAAGAACTAATAAATAATTGAAGTCTAATATCTGAAATTCGTTGTTTAAACCATGACATTTGCTATTTGATAGTTCTACTTATAATTAAGATTCTTTGTTCACTACTGCTGTCTCTAGGTATTAAACACACGTATTTCTATTTAGTCCCTGGTGGTAGATTATTCTAATTCCATGGGCCATGAACAGTCTACCACGTGAACCAAATAAAGGCTTCCGTTCCAAATTTCAAAATATATCACCTGAAGACGATCGGAGAGTACATTGACTGGAATGTCGTGAATAAATCAATAAAGATGAGGACAACAGTCCGAACGATGTAAATAGTTACAATGCCTCATCTCATAAATATAGACAGTTATCAATGAAATGCTAAATGTACATTTATATGTTAAGAACCTGGGACGTGTTCATACAATTTTAGTCAAAAATGCTTTCGCTTTTTAAAGGAAAAGTGTAATTCCCCACGATGTCAATGCAAGGCCGCTTGCAAAAAGAATAACAAATTTCTGAAATCGGTTGGTCTGATGTAACCCGCCCATCATATTTACATGACCTTGCAATATTCAATTATTACGTTTTATGTTGCTGCAAAACCTTTTTGGCGGTGAAAATGTATTTTTTTTAATCATGTCACCCCAAGCAAGGCATTCCACTGCCACTATAGCGCAGGGGATTACACAGGGCGATAGACGAGTTAGGATGTACATAGGGAGTGAGTTGGAGAGAATGGGTGTAGGTTAGTGTGTTAGGAGGTGTCTATTGACCTTACATTTAAACTCCTGGAGGTTATAGCCGTCGGAGAAGCAAGCATGCGGAAGGGAATTCCACAGGCGGGAAGTGCGAGAAAAAAGAAGCTGTTGGAGTAAAAATTGCGGTTACATTTAATCGGTTTCACTGTAAAAGGGTGGGACCTAGTTGCCAATCTAATATCTCGTGCAAACTCACACCTAGGGGGCACCAGTGATTTAAGTTCATCAGAGCAGAATCTATTCAAAATTAAATTCAAGTGCTTAGCAAAACCATTTTCATATAAAAAACTGGTGAAGTTTACAAAAAAGTCAAGTCATTGCAATGGTAAATATATCATTGAATATAAGGCAAAATAATTTTTGTTTTAAATAAAAAGATGAACAAGAACGGAAATTATTTACGACACAACCTAATAGATTTGGTTTTAGTCTGCGGAAGAAAACAATTAAATCTATTTTCAATTATTGGTAATAGATTTGGACACAAAACTGAAGCTGATAAAAACTAAAGATAACATCATTTTATGCGTCGATCGAACTATCGGTTTATTTATTAATCGATCTTATATCTGTCTGTCCATATTTGACTGCATTTCAATCTGCTGTTTGCTATTCTATTCGCTTTATCCATATTGGAATCTAATCAACCTAGTTTTAAGTCTATTTGTAATTCTTAAAATTAAATTTACACTTTCTCTACACGCACACGCACACACACACAGGCGCACACACACACATCTCTATTTGTTAAGGTGGCATATATTTATTTAAGTATGTATGATTAAATGATTTAAACATATTGTATCTAAAATCTTTTGCACAACAAACTGAACATTCCTGGTCACATTCTCAATTTAAGTGAATATTAATTGACAATGCATGCATGCTCTACCATGAAAATAATAATTCAAATCCAATATTTATCATAAAATTAAAACCGACTTTAAACAAAATTCATTATGCGTATAGTAATAATGTACTCAAATGCCTAAAACCGTAAGTCTTAAGTAGGTCTACGTTGTAATTTTTGAAGAAAAACACAATTGTTTATAGCATGTAAATTGCAATTTTATCTATATTAAAACTAAGATCTTAGAAACGTCTAAAGTACATAAGTTAAAAAAACTATGGGTATTTATTGATGAATTTCATCTTAACCTCAAGAAACTGATTAGAAACTGGAAAGGATCAGTATAAAAATAAGTAGATACAATATGTTTATATTATTCAATGAAACATGTCTGATTTAAGATATATAAAATACAAAGTATAAGAATATGGATATGTAAAATAAGGGTGATCAAATTATAAAAGGAGGCTTACATTCACATAAGGTTGAAACACTGATTCCAGTATGATTACTGAAGTTAAACAACGTTGAGCGTAATCAATATCTAGATGGGTGACCGCTTGGGCATAGCAGGTACTGTATACATAGATGTGCGGTTGTTGTAATGGATAATGGATCAGAAGTTTTACTTAGAGACCCAAGTTTCAATTCCAGTTAGATTTCTTATACGCACTGATGCGCAAATAGCCTTGAGACAGGTATAAATCCACCACATCCCTCCAGCAGTGGGTTACTATGTAAGATACGCTTCATTACAATATTATTATTATTATTATTATTATTATTATTATTATTATTATTACTATTATTATTATTAAAATCTAAAATATTTTCTGGCTTCAAATAATCGGCAAAGAATTGATAAAGTCTAGAGTATCTTTGCAAGTCTAAAGAACTCCTTTCAAGCGAAGAAATACTGATGTAAGTATATATATATATATATATATATATATATATATATATATATATATATATATATATATATAAAGAAAGAGAGAGAGAGAGAGAGAGAAAAGGTAGAATCTCCGACTGATGTCAAATCAGTTGGGTTTCAATCCTGACTGGAAGCAATCGGATGACTGACCGTATTGATGAGCTATAATACAGCAAAACAGGACTGACTGTCCGCGGATGACTGTCCGCGGATGACTATATATATATATATATATATATATATATATATATATATATATAGAGAGAGAGAGAGAGAGAGAGAGAGAGATAGAAAACAGTCTTTTATTAAACTTGTTAAAAACGACCGACCAGGAAGTTTTTATGATTTTTTTAATTCCAGTATTCTTGCATGACTTTTTCTAAACATAAGGGATGTAAAAATATTCCATAATAATTAATTTCGCAAGCGCTTCCAGCCACTTCACAGGCCATTCTCAAGGATGTCATGTTTCCGATCTTGTTATTTTATCCTCATGATTTGACTGTAATGTAATTTATTTTGTATTTTTGAAAAATTGAAACTCCATTTCCACTGTTAAATAATGTAATGTTGATGGTAGGAGATAATATAGTGTCTCTGTTATAGCTTTTCGTGTTGTGATTTAAGTTGTGATTTTTGTATTTTTGAACTATTATTTTTTAAGAGTTCTCGTAAATTATGTGTTAATAGATGTTTTTATTACACTTCAATTTTATGGGTGACATGTAAGACTTGTATATATATATATATATATATATATATATAACGTAAAATATTTGGTATTTTTGTCTGGTAAATTCTAATAGATACAAACTCAAAAGAACTCAATGTTAAATTTTTCATTAAATTTAACAGAGTAATATAATCTTGAAAAACGTTTTGAATATTCTACAAATCCATGGGTAAATAAATACTTCTCCTCAGATCCAAATCGTACATCAGTTAATGTTTAAAATCATCCAGTTGGATAGCAACGTTTTAATGATCATATGCTGTCACAAAAAAAAAACTTACTTAAATTCTTAGACACTGATTGATATAGATCCCTCTTTACGTTTACCTCTTTCTTTCTTTCTTTCTTTCTTTCTTTATTTATTTATTTATTAATTTTTTCATTTTTTTATTTTTTTATTTATTTTAATTATGTTTCGTTGAAAACGGCCGACAAGGAAGATTTTATTTATTTGTTCCAGTATTCGAACATTTTTCTTTTTTGGTGGTTGAAATGTAACAATGTTTCTATTTTTTAAGCGTTTTCAGCCACTTACACACACACTCGCACACACACACACACACACACACACACACACACACACACACACACACACACACACACCACATATTTTCATAAATACCAGAGTGTATTCGTTTCCTTGAAAAAACTTTTTGTCCATCTCTTTTACAGAAATACAATCATGAAAAATATCATGAACTGAAACTGAAAAAATGCATAAGGGTGGCCAAAAAGGAACCAAGTTACGGTTAGAGACTCTGTTTGGACAACATATACCTATTCATATAAGACAAAATAGACTCAGCAACATTATTCGATTGTTTCGGTTGGTTTGTGAGTATATATATATATATATATATACATGTGTGTGTGTGTGCGTGTGTGTGTGTGTGTGCGTGTGTGTGTGTTCTACTTTGTCCATACATTATTAGAAATTAAAGACAGCCACAATACAATTATTACCTGAAATATCGTAGCTAAATCCAAACATCAAGATGGAAAATGAGATAAACGTAATCAATTCATTTTAGAGAAACTTGCCATCTTAAACCATATAAAGAACCCAAATTTGTTTAGTAAAAGTGATTTAATGACCACAGGCTGTCAAAGAAAAAATACTTTCTTAAATTCTTAGACGCTGATTGATATAGATCTCTCTTTACGTTTACCTCATTCTTTCTTTCTTTCTTTCTCATCTTTCTTTCTTTCTTTCTTTCTTATCTTTCTTTCTTTCTTTCTTTCTTATCTTTCTTTCTTTCTTTCTTTCTTTCTTTCTTTCTTTATCTTTCTTTCTTTCTTTCTTATCTTTCTTTCTTTCTTTCTTTCTTTCTTTCTTTCTTTCTTTCTTTCTTTATCTTTCTTTCTTTCTTTCTTTATCTTTCTTTCTTTCTTTTTTATCTTTCTTTCTTTCTTTCTTTCTTTCTTTCTTTCTTTCTTTCTTTTTTATTTCTTTCTTTCTTTCTTTCTTTCTTTCTTTCTTTCTTTCTTTCTTTCTTGCTTTCTTTCTTTCTTTCTTTCTTTCTTTCTTTCTTTCTTTCTTTCTTTCTTTCTTTCTTTCTTTCTTCTTTCTTTCTTTCTTTCTTTCTTTAAATAATATATTATATTATTTCTTTCTTTCTTTATCTTTCTTTCTTTCTTCTTTATTTCTTTCTTTTCTTTCTATCTTTCTTTCTTTCTTTCTTTCTTTCTTTCTTTCTTTCTTTCTTTCTTTATCTTTCTTTCTTTCTTTCTCCCGCAGTATTAATTATGAATTAAACCCTTTTCTTACTTTTTTTTAATTTTTAATAATTAATTCTAAATTTTACTTCTTAATTTTTATTTTTATTTTTATTTTTTTTTATCTTATTTTCTTTTATGTTTATTTTAAAGATTTAATTTTACCTCCATTTTTATGGACATGTAATATTTGAATATTTAAATTTTCAAGACACATGATTTACTCACCTTTGATTACTTCTTGCATTTTATTATTTTCTATTTTATTATAAATTTTTCAGATTTTAAATTTCAGTTTAAAAATGTTATATATAAGTAAGCGTAAAATATTTAAATTTTTAAAACAGCAGTAACTTAACTTTATAAGATTTAATTCCCATGAACATCGAGTGAACTTAAATTCAAATTTATTAAACTGTCAATTTGAAATATGCACCTGATGATTGCATAACGCATGAAACTCCGTGTCATGCCATAGAGGTAGGAATATATATATATATATATATATATATATATATATATATATATATATATATATATATATATCTCGATTTAAAAGTAATAATTTTAATTTTACAGGGCATATTGAGGGATACAATTTTAAAAGAGAAAAAATAAGGAAAATTAACTGCTAGAAACTGAGCAAATCTAGGCCCAGTAAACACTCATCCTCAACACTTACTATTCCTCAATTTGTGAACATCTTATTAATAACAGAAAATATGCTATGGAATTTGATGTAAATTTATTCTCTGTTTTAACTAATTCACATTCTTTTTTTTTTCATTTAAAAGTGTTGTAGTCGATTTACATCAGCTCTTACAGACCCTCGCTGTGTAAACAGCAAAAGTGTTTGGTTGTCCTTGCTGTGATCAATTTCTAACAGTTCATTCCCATTTCCTTTTACTGAATAATTAGTTTCTCAAACTTATTATATTTTACTGTAAGCTCTCCCGATTAAAAAACTGATACGAGCGTGCGAAACCGTTTTCCCCGCTTCTTTTAAAATTGTATCCCCCTTTATGCCCTGTAATATTAAAATTATTACTTTTAAAGCAATACTCAAATTTTGTAACACTAAAATTCATTATATATATATATATATATATATATATATTGGAGAAAATTTTCAAAATTCCAAGGTGTCGGATGTACATTTCGACATAGAATCTCTAATAGAAATCTCTATGTCGAAATGTACATCCGACACCTTTGAATTTTGAAAATGTTCTCTAATTTATATTGGCTCTGTATTCTTAATATATTGAGCTCTCTACCAGCATCACTTTTTTATATTAAAAATGTTTAATATTGATTAGGATCAGGTTCTTGGAATTTACCTTCCTACTCTTCCACTTCAGATTAAAGAAAAACAAAAATATATATATATATATATATATATATATATATATATATATATATATATATATATATGTTTATATATATATTCATTATATATGGATATAACTTTAAATATTCACATATAATTGGACAAATTTGAAAAAACGCTAGTTACATTTACAAAAAGGCAACGTAGATTTTAACAAATTAGTTTCAGTTTGTCCGGAAGTTTAAGCTTAACAAGGTCTCTGTAGAATGATGCATCCATCAAAATCTGATGACAACAGCTAAATGAAATATATATATATATATATATATATATATATATATATATATATATTCAGTTAGATAGGTGTGAGTGTGTGACCATGGGTTTCACGCTCGTGTATGCACACACACACACACACACACACACACACACACACACACATAATTATGCCAGGATTAAAACAAATTTAAAATAATTTTTCAGTAGCCCATTCCAATAAATTAAATTTTAATTATATTTATTGGTGTATATATATATATATATATATATATAGATAGATAGATAGATAGATAGATAGATAGATAGATAGATAGATAGATATTGTTTAAACAGTGATTCTTTTTTTTTTAATATCCATATAAAAGGAACATGACATGTTTTATATAACATATCTTCAATAAAACTTGTGTTATATGAACAATCCAAATTTAAGCAATGTGGGGATATGTATGCGTACTGAGGTTGTGTTCCTTCATTTATACGTGTTTTGTTAGAAGCAACAGACAAAAACATTTTAATTTATAGAAATACTTGATAAGAATTTCCTCATTTGTTAATTAGTTTCATTAGTATATTTTTAGAAATGTAATTCTGTTTGTATAATATATAACTGTGTCTGGATTAGAACAAAATTTAATTAATTTTCAGTAGTCCATTCCTGTAGATATATATATATATATATATATATATATATATATATATATATATATTGATATTGGGTAGTTGTTTATATATCCATAGAAGAGCTCGTATATATTTTCAACCATGACTAATTAATTTTTTTTATTATACTCATATTACAGACATATTAAACAAATTATACTTAATTTGACAAATAGTTTATTTTATATGTCTACCAAGATAAACATTTAATTAACTAGATAAAATTCATATTATTTCCGGTATTGTTTCAGATATTTCTTCAATCAAGCGATAAATAACATTTTTATGATGCGACGAATTTCCTGTTTAACACTCAATCCGGCGTCAGCTGCATTTCCAGCATAGTAACATCGTAAGCAATATATGCGTTAATTATGGCATCATAAGCATTATATGCATTAATTATGATGTTCTGTAGTAACATCATATAAAATATAAGCATTTATCATGGCATTCTGTTGTAGCATCATAAGCAATATATGAATTAATTAATAATCATAAGCATTATATACATAAATTATGATGTTCTGTAGTAACATTATAAACAATATAGGCATTTATTATGACATTCTGTAGTAGCATCATCAGCAATATATAAATTAATTATGATTTTATAAGCATTATATGCATTATGTTGTTCTGTAGTAACATCATAAACAATATAAACTTTTATTGTCGCATTGGTATTCTTTACATTATATTATGGTATTATATATTATATGCATTAATTACGGCGTTCTGTAGTAACATCATAAGCAACATATGAAATGATTATGACTTCATAAGTATTATTTGCATTAATTATTGTGTTCTGTAGTAACATCATCAGCAATATATGCCTTAATCATGGTTTAATAAGCATTATATACATTAATTATGGTATTCTGTACTAACACCATAAAAAATATATGATTTAACTATGCCATCATAAGCATTATATGCATTAATTATGGTGTTTTGTCGTAACATCATAAACAATGTAAGCATTTATTATGGCGTTCTGTAGTAATAAATAAGCAATATATGAAATAATTATGGCATTCTGTAGTAACATCATCAGCAATATATGTATCCTCTCATTCTTAAGAAAAAAATATTTTCTGTATATGCATTTCTGATGTAAGCTTTTAGTAGCATATTTGTAAGCAGTGTGACATTCACAGTTACTTTCTTTCCCAATTACTGCAGGAAATGACACTTTCGTCTTTTTACTGTGTTAAAAGCATTAATTAAATTATCAACATGTCAAGTTTGTTATCGTACTGAACAATTCCTTTTTCACTGAGATTAAGCCTGACTTCAGCTTTCTAAAGGATCGTTCACATATATGCAATGTGGTTTATATTGCAACTACGCTGAGTGAACCTAATTTGCAGTTTTATAAGAGAGAGCGCGGTTATCTAGAGTGATCAACAGTCTGAACAAGGCAACTAGCTCACACCCCCGATCACGATGACTAGTGACTCCGTGCTAGCACAGCCATCGTCTACCAAAGTTCATTTACAGGCCTTGGGTCAGTTGGGGTATTATTTTCAGAGACTTTTCAAAAGTGCTGCAGGCTTGAATCGTCTCTCTGAGACAGGAAACTTCACGAAATCACCTCCCTGACAAATCGACCATTGTGATATTCGAAGTCGGGTTTCATGACCAGAAAGCGAAGTGCTAATCTCTCGGTAACCTAGATAAATATAATAAATAATAAGATGTTTCTTGCATTTCCCTATCTTCGAGTTCTCCAAAAAGTATATCGTGTTTATCTAGAAATCAAAGCCGTAAATGCAAATCTCTTCAGTGCGAAAATGTTTCAGATATTTCTGCAACTAAGCAATCAATAACATTTTTGTGATGCAACGAATTTCTTGTTTAACAGTCAATCCAGCATCAGCTGCAGAACTCGTCTAAGGTATACAAATAATCCTGCTATATAGAGTGCAGGAGTGGTAAAATAAGTGGAAAAATAGTGGTAAAATAAGTGGGAAAAGAGTGGGAAAATAAGTGGGAAAAGAGTTGTAAAGAGTTCAGTTGAGTAATTGGACCGCCGCTTAGTTGGTCAAAAGTAAGTCCGGGTAATACGTCTATATTCTTATAGACGTATTACCCGGATTTATTTTTCATCTACAAGATTATATATATTTGATTCTTACTAACAGTATTCCTAGTATTTCTAAATCTACTAAGCGTGTTCCAGGTTGAATATATTTTGTTCAATATACTTACATTTTATCTCTCATATCTGTTTTTGTTATTATTATTTTGTGTGGTTTCTAAATAAGAATCCACAACAGTTTATGGCATATTTTTTTGCTTTCAGTGGTTAATCCCCACGTTTTTACATTGACTTTTGCCAATTTTAAGCACTTCTTGACAGCATCCTTCACATGATTCTATCAATTTCTATTCCAAAAATCAAAATTTACAGCTGCTTTTCAGAAATTCATTTTTAGGACTTCAGAAAATGTTCCTTCCTTCTCTCGATTGATGGATGAGAAAACATTTCTATGAAAACGCAAAAATAGAATAGAATCAAAGATGCGTGCGTTTATATAAAACTACATTTTGTTTCTTCCGCTCAGCCTTTCACATGTAATTTGGGCGAATATTCCAAACCATTCATTCAGTTTCGCATAACTAACATTTACTGTCTCTGGCACTCTACCATGTCTAGGATTCACACTCGACAAAAGTCTGAAACTCATACTGTATTTTGTCAGTCAAAATTTTGTAAGTCAAAATCCAAGAAATAAATGCACCAAATTTTACCAAAAAGAAATAAATATTCTATTCTAACTTTTAACACGATAAATAAGTTAAAACTCTTCTTATTATACATGAAAAAGGAAGAAAACGTAAAAATATTCTGCTTTTTGAAGAAGAAAAATACCCGACTGGAATGATTTACCTGTTGTCTATTCAAATAAGGTTGTATGAACAAAAAATGAAGCTTATCACTTAAACGGCTGGTAAATTTTGCAAAAACATACAAGCCAAATGGGATTCAGAACATTCGTCTGAGAAACATTGGTCAAAAGGAACACTCGTCTAAGTGAATATTGGTCTAATAAACACTTGTCTAAAAAATATTAATCTATGAAACACTTATCTGAAAGTTATATATATCCAATAAATATATATTCAAGCAATATTCATCTACAGAATTATGGTCTAATGTAGGTTGTATTAATATACAAACAATGAATGCCAATAAACTACATGATTTATTATCACTAATTGATGTTGCTTTAAGTGTTTTAATAATTGTTGTGTAATATAGTGAATATCAATAAACTTGAGTATTTTGTACATGAATAAAGTGTTAATTTATTAAAAAATATTATTATAAACCAATGGTCATTAGTCGACTATTCCTTAGACTAATGTTCTTAGAGTAGTATTCCTTAGATAAATGTCTTGAGATAGTTTTCCTTTATATTTTCTAGATGAATGTTCCTTAGATCAATGTTCCTTAGACCAATATTTTTTAAACGAATGTTCTTTAGATGAATGTTTCATAGAAGAACAGTTTTGTGATAAAATCCAAACCAAACTGGTAAAAACCAGTAAAATCATTTTAAAGTGTAGTTTAATACATATCACTCCTTTAATTGTATGCAAAAACAACAGAAATAATTACAATTCTTTTTACATTGTAAAAACTTAAAGAGAAACGGAAGTAAAACAAGTGTTATGTTTCTAAATTAAATATTTGTAACAGTATGTTACATCTTGATGCATTCCATTCACAACCTGCCTGTGCATTTTTTAACCACATTGTCACCATTTTCCATGTCTTTTCTCTTTGGGATGTAATCTTACACGAATTGCACTGTTTCTTACTTGTCCATACAGCTTTATTTACAGGTAACTACACGAGGAAATTATTTCACTTCCTGAAACCAAGTAAATAGTAACCTCTTTTATCTTAAAATAACCAATGAATCATTTAAACTCAAATCCAATGATGCCAGTGTCTATGGGGAAAAGTTTAAATCATCAATTGAAAGGAAAAGAAAGATAGGCATGAATGTAAGGTAAAAAGGGGAACAGAGAGATAGAAAGAGCTATACAGAAAGAAAGAAAGAAAGAAAGAAAGAAAGAAAGAAAGAAAGAAATTTAGGGGATAAAGAAAGAAAGAAAGAAATGTAAGGGAAAAAGAAAGAAAGACGAGATCAGAAAGGTAGTGGGTAGAAAGGAAGAAAGAAAGGAAAGTTATAAAAAGTAAAGTCATCTTGCAATTTGTGTCAATTATTAAATTTAACTTAGGAATTGTTCATTTTTTCGACTAGCCTTGTGTAAACAAAACTATAGAAATAAAAACCGCAAATAAAAGGCTACTTTATTGTAAAGAACTAATGAGACGCACAACAAAAATATAAAGAAATTCTAAAAGAGAAATGATGAATGCCAATGTATTAATAAAATCTAGATATCAAATGAATGGAACCAAAGTATTGTTGAATCCACACCCTGTTTGCCATTAAATGAATACAGGTTTGATTCCTGTTTAGATGTATAATTTTTAATAAGACTTTACAATTTAGGCCGGTTATTTTTAATTTCACTGTTTAAGAAAAGAAAAAACAGGGCAAGCAACTCAAACACGTGTACTAACTAGAATTGAAGTTTATCGCAATAAGAAATAAGGCTGAATCAAATGTTCTTTCACTATATATATATATACATATACTAATCATTTAATCCTATCGTCCGCTTTAAAGAACTTAAGAATGTGAAACAAACGCTGGTTAATAACGGTTTTCAGAAATATGTCAGATCACGAAATTAGATTTTTCTTTCCAAGATAACCAATATCAACACCAAACATACAGATAAAACTAAAATAAACATTTTTATAAAAATAAAATGCACGACAACTATAAGCAGGATAATTTTTCCCTTAGAAACATAAAGAAATATGTCGAATAAATAAATAAATAAATAATCTACGATCAAAAATTAAAGCTGCTAAACTCATCCTCGACAACAAAAAATCACCTGCAAGATCCAAATTAAAGAGAACCAATATTATTTATGAATTTACATGTCACGTAACAGACTACATTCCTGATCAATCCAAATTCGTAAAAATTACATTGGCTCTACTACAATATTCCTAACAATGACACTCACGTTATATCTCTCTGGCCATAGCTAAATTAGTTCTCATTTAAATACACATGGAGACCTACTAAAGTTCATCCGCCACATACTCATTGACAATACAAGTATAATAGTCTTGTCTAGATGCAAAAGATGGTAATAATAATGGAAGCGTTATTAATATAAAAAAGGGTAACAGTCAATAACATCAGCTATGATTACTGCGACAGTGTACTGACCGTATTTGGAAATTAAAATAACTTTAGATACATGCATAAAAATGTATACATCCAATTAAAGGTAAAAATAAAATCATCATTAATTATGGCTAAAGATATAGACAAAGAAGCTTGTACATACAGAATATTCTGACAATTTCTATATGAGTTATGTCCAGAAAAGAAAAGAATTATGGGAATACAAGACAAATTGAATAAAATAACTTAACTGCCATTCTTTGTCAGTCGATTTTAACGAGAACTTGTATTAAAAAAGAACTGCTACCAAAATAGGGAATTATATATATATATATATATATATATATATATATATATATATATATATATATACTAGCAGTATAGCCCGGCGTTGCTCGGGTGTAATGAAAGCTTTAAAACTAATCTATGGTCCTGGAGCTCAGACTCTTTGGACGTTGGCACGAATGACTAAAAAGCACTAGTCGTTCCCAGTCAAAGCGAACCGTAGATTGAACGAAAAATGAATGGATGTAAGTCAAATTTTGATTTTCGGTATCGATGTCAAATAAGTTTTCCGTCGAAAACTGAATTTTGTAGGCTAAATAAGTCCTCTGAGTAAATGGTATCATGACTGAGACTAAGAACTACAATTATATCTACTTAGAGCAAAATCCGAACCAAAAACCAAAATAAAAGGGCTGAAAATCTGATTTTGATCAGACCCTATTAGATATCGGGGTATCGATTTTCAATATTGTAATCAAATAAGTCATGCAGGGATAAACTAACCTAAATAAGTCCATGAAAACTTATCGTACCCATGAGAAGTAAAATTGGAGAAAATGAGCTATATTGATGGCTGAATATCGGTTTTTGATCAAATTCGATAGAATACCGGAGATATCGATTCCGATATTGGGCAAAATGAGTTCTTTGAGAAGATCTACGATTGTTTGAGACTAAAAACTTTAATTTTACCAAGTTAAAGCAAATTCTACAACAAGAATCACGATAAAAGGGCTGAAATCCTGATCTTGATCAGACCTGATCGGATATCTAAGTATCGAGTTTCAATATCGGGGGTAAATCGGAAAAAATAAATAGCCCATGATCTGACCGGAAGCCTAAAGAATGTTTGTTTGAAGGTTGACAAAATTCGGATAAAAATTGCGGATTTGTATAAAGGACATACTGACAGACAGACAGACAGACAGACAGATAGGCACACACAAACATCTTGCTTTATATATATATATATATATATATATATATATATATATATATATATATACAAAGTAAATCACTTAACATACAATATCAAGTATGAACACGTCTAAAACGCGCTGACCGTGTTTGGAAAATAAACCAACCCTATATCTCTATATAAATGTATAAAACAATTCATACATTCAGTTAAAAGTAAAATTAAAATTCATCTTTTAAAATGTTTAAAAGTGTAGTCGAAAACGCTCAACACTTAATGATATCAGCTATGAACACGATCAAAGGTGCTGACCGTGTTTGGAAAATAAAACATTCATATATATATATATATATATATATATATATATATATATCGTTCATTCAGTAGTTAACTAGAGCACTCTAACTACTGGCGTATGTATACATGATATATCACACGCTAAAAACGTTTGCCTCCTTCTACCGAGCGCCCATAGCTCAGCGGTAGAATAACCGACTGACGCCAATTCTGGTTTCAATCCTTGGTAAATGCAATCGGATGTCTAACCGTACTAATGAGCTGTGGTACAGCGAAACAAATCTGTCTGCGGATGACTATTTACGCTCTCACACCCTGATTGGACACTCTGGAAGAATGGTAGACTTTCAAAAAACAATAGCTACTCTAGCATCTACGCTTCATTCATTCAGTAATGAATTAGAACACGCTAATTACTGGCGTATGTATACATGGTATATCACACGCTAAAAAATGTCTGCCCATAGCTCAGAGGTATAATCACCGACTGACGCCAATTCGGTGGGATTTCAATCCTGGGTAAAAGAAATCGCATGTCTAAGCGTATTGATGAGCTCTGACACCGTGAAAGAGATCTGTCTGCGGATGACTATATATATATATATAGAGAGAGAGAGAGAGAGAGAGAGAAACAGAGAGAAAGCAAGAGAAAAACCGACGTGGACCCGAAAATAAACTAAGTTGTCATATAAGTAATTAAACCATAAATATAATAAAGTGAGGGACAAATAGCAAGAGTAAATGGTAGTAGATGAACATGTTGGAAGATTGTTGGCCAACATTTCGGTTTTCATATTGAACAAGATCGCAGAAAGTGAACCAATATAAACAAAAGTGTACAAAGTTAAGAAACTTCATCCAATGGCCAATGTAATATTTGTTCAAACAAACATACTCATATATATATATATATATATATATATATATATATATATATATATATATATATATATATATGCTATTAAATATAAGTGACAATGAATGTCTATTATGTTTAATCATGAGCCGTTCTAAACGTCGTATTTTTGCTTTAATTTCAGTTGAAAATAAAGACAAAAATTCTCCAACATTTGGATAATTATTTATTGGTTTTCTTCTAAGCTTTCGGCTCATATGAGCCATCTTCAGTGAGGTAGTTTAAACTGAAATATTATAAAATCCACCATCACCGACGATTTTATTTTGTGTTGACATAAAACTTGCTGCCTCGATATACTATATATATATAGATATATATATATATATATATATATATATATATATATATATATATATTCAACGTACGAAAGCCTAGCAATTCGATTTTACTGAACAGATGGAGCTTTTAATTTTCTTTCGTTATTACGATTTATTCTGAAAGAAACTTATATTTTATATTTTCATTTGTCAATATAAATGGATCTTTTTTTTTAATAGCCATTCTCTGGCCATAATCCGTTTTATCTTTAACTCGATTTAGTTTTTTCTTGATTTAAACACTTCGTTTTATTTCCATCCATCTTTCTTTCTTTCTTTTATCCATTCTCGTTGAAGATTTCATATTTACCAAAAAAAAAAAAAAACAGAAAAGAAGATGTCTTCTCTCTTCTCCCTTCTTTTCGATCCTTTCGCCAGACTAATTTTGTTTACGAGTCGTCATTTCAACAGGACCCTGCGTGTGGTAAAGAGACGGCCGGCTCGCACCGTAATTAAAAACTACGGTACATAATAACGTATGTATTGTCAAGAGACTGACGCCCGAATAGCCATTTTGACCCGCGCGCTTTCTGTAAGGGGACCGTGCTAGCGATACGATTGCGTTGCCAGGACAACGTGAACGCGCGTCTAATTACGTATGACGTGTTGACAACCGGAATGACGTAGGCCCCAACACAGTTGGATTCAGTGTTGGATAGTGATGGTGACATTCGAAAAACGACAAGGAAGGAAAATAGAAGAAATATTGAAGGGAAGACAACATGAGGGAAACAGGACAGAACCATAATAGATAATAGGAAATCTGTGAGAGAATATTAATTGCGAACTTGCGGTGTGTTTGAGGCTTAAATTAATAAGCACTAGTTTTCTATTTATTTGATGCCCGTGTCCACGCTTTGAGTGCTGTGGAAATATATTTTATAACTGCCTCTTTTACTATCTTGATTCGTTCTCTCTGAATAGTTTTCCAATGTCTGTCTGTAACTGTCACTGCGTATATGTTTAATTCTACCTCTGTGAAGTTATCTCCTTCTTCCCCTTCTATCTCATCTGGAGGCTGCGAAATATGGATGTACTTGTGCGTTTATATTCGTTTTGACGTATCGATAACCATTACAATGCGTATGTGAGTATACACACACACAAACACGCATATATAAATATACCTATGTGTGTGTGTCTGTGTGTGTGTTAGGATGAATTTTAGTGTTTTTATATATGCAGCTGTGACCTCTGTTTAGTCATATGACTGGACGCACAATGAAGGAAATGAATAAAATTGTATTTGCAGGTTGATATGTTTGTTGCATTCTGGTTATATACTGATTTATGCACTTAATGTTCACATAATGCGATAGGAAATAGAAAAGTTCGGTTACATAGATAGATAGCTAGATAGATAAGAACGAACTGACATAGATAAGAATAGACTGAGAGAGAGAGAGAGAGAGAGAGAGAGAAAGATAAGAACAGACTGAGATAGATAGATAGATAGATAGATAGATAGATAGATAGATAAGAACAGACTGACACAGATAAGAAGACTGATAGAATAGACAGAGAATATAGAGAGATAAGTCAGAGACAAAATAGATTTAAAACAGACAAGATAAACTGATAAATAAATTCATAATACACAGTCATTTATAGGTCGATATATAGGTTGGTAGGTAGAAAATGGACTGAAATAAGTATTAACATATCAAAAATTTTAAATCAACAGAAGCAATCATTTGTATTATTCTAAATTCTATATCGTTAATATCGTTTCTTTTTTCGCCCGAATTTTCAAAAATTTACATGCAATGTCAATCTGTCTATACCTCTGAGATGAGGTAGTATTTACAAAACTTACATTGTTCGGATTATTGTCATCATCTTTATTGACATGTATTTTGTTCACCACTGCTGTCGCCTGGTATTGAACGCACAACTCTTTGGGTTAAGTCAGGCGACAGCAGTAGTGAACAAAATAACTTAGAGGTTAAAGTTAAAGGGAGATGACTACATGGCTAACAGAAGTAGCATAGTACATGGAATGAGAATGTATATCGTTGTGATCGAAATAAAGAGTTCGGTTTGAAATTTCTAGCACATGAAAAAGGCTGGAGCGTATAACGGCCGAAACGTCGTAAACATGGCAATAAAGACGAGGACAACAGTTCGAGCAATGTACATAATGCAATGTCAAGCGTTATCTACTCTCTTCATGATAGCTCTTCTTTTATCATTGTAGATGATTAACATTATTTTTATTATTCTTTCGCACTCTGTACGCCACTGTGGTTTAGGAGCTTTATTGCCTTGCTTGGGGTGAAATGGTTTTTTTAATTACTTCTTCTATGCGCCTTGTCCTTTCAGGACGTAGACGATCATGGCCTTCCACGTCTCCCTATCCCTGGTGGCTCTTAGCACGCTTTCTCCTGTAACATCTCATAGCCCCTGTTCTGTCATCCACCTACTCAGGCCCTTCAAATATGGTACCCGCTGCTTTCCCCTGTCTCTTTTCCCTCTATCTGACCTGTTAGTATCAGGTTCTCCAAGCCCTCCTTCCTCATTGCATGTCCCAGGACATCAGTTATCTCTTCCTGATGCTCGATATTAATTTCCTTTTCGTTTCCATTCTTTCCAACACCTCATTATGCTCATATGCTCGGTCCATGATATCCAAAGCATCCTTCTGTAGAACCACATTTCCGCTGCTTCAAGTTTTTTTTCATCTTTGTTGCTTTTGTCTAACATTCACTGCCATAATGAAGAATTGTCATCACATAGCAAACTAGTACTCTCTTCTTTGTTTCTAGTGAAAGTTTCCTGTGTCTTAGTACTTTACTCAGCTTCTGGAACGCGTCTTTCGCCATGCAACTTCGCCTTCGGATGTCTGTGTCGCACTTTCCGTCTTCTGTTAGAACACGTGCCAGATATTTAAATTTTTACACCTGCTTGATTTTAATATCGCCCACCTGTATTTGGCATTTTGGCTTGCTCTTTTTGCTGATGACTATTCATTCGGCTTTCTCGCAGTTTTTATGTAGTCCTTTTTTTGTCACTCTCTTCAGTTACCTTCTGTTGGAGGTCTTGTAGTTTCCTTTCCGTATCTGCAATCGGCGTATCTCATGTTGTTCAAATTGTGACCTCCGATGACAAATCCTGGCATAACATCCAGGGTTCTTAAAATATTCTCGCTGTACAAGTTAATGCATTTATAAAGAGTAAAGTGAAGGCTGTAATATCTTTATATCATTGTGATTTAATGCACGTCGGATCAGACAGACAATGGTTTCCCCTTTAAAGTTTGAACAGGTTACTAGAGGTTAATTTAATCTGTTAAACACAAGACAAGAAAGTAAGTCTGCTTAAATAAGTGAATCTGTAGTTGTAGGGACGGTCAGCTATCTCTGATACAAGGCCAATTCACAAAACAGCCGACACTCCTCACAAATTAGGGTTTATCAAAATCATCAGAAGGATAAGGTTTGATTCTTGGAATGTTTTTTGAAGTTATCGCTCAGTCTTAAAGTGTTCCATTTGTTTATCAAGTATAAGAAGAGGCAGACGGTTGAGCGGTGAAAAGGAAAAGGTAAGGGAGAAGAATAGAGATAATAAGAACAGAGATTATAACGATCGCGTGACGGTTGTCATGAAACGTGTTAATACGCTCGACTTCTCTCTGATGACAGGCGAACTTACCTGTCTTTTATTTTGTTTGTGGGGCTATAAAAAGTCATTTCAGAATTCACTCCCAGTTGTGATTCGGACCTTTCCATTGGACGACGAACAAACTTCGCGTCGGCTCGTAAAATGTTCGGCAAAAGAATTTGTTTTTGAGAATTTAAAATTACTTTTTAAATGTTTCCTAGTTTTCTATTGGCCGAAAAACATTTCGCATCAAGGTGTGAAATTTCACGAGTTTTGTGTGTGCTAAGAAAAAATTTGTAAATTCGAGTCTTTTTCATTTCTAACAAAATCAATGAATCAGTGCTTAGTATATGAATTTTAAATCAAGATTGTGTTTTGTTCACTCCAAATGTACGTATTATCGACCTATTTATTATCTACTATTATCTATCCGTCTATCTGTATATACGTCTATTATTTATCTACCTGATATATATATATATATATATATATATATATATATATATATATATATGAAATATTCTCTGCCTATTTATTTATTATTTATGTACCCATTATCTATCTATCTATCTATCTATCTATCTATCTATCTATCTATCTATCTATCTATCTATCTAATCATGTATCTACGTACCTATTATCTATCGACCTACCAACTGTCTCTCTATTTATCTGTTTACGTGTTATATATATATCTACTTAATTATTATCTATTTATCCGCTAAAAATAACATTTAAAGAAGAAATAATATTTGTTGAAAAAATTGAGAACATTGATTCCTTAGTAATTGCTCGTCATTTTTCTTAATTTACATGTAGTCTGTTCCGTAAAAATCTGTACGGATTGCTAGAATTCCAAGTCGCATTCAACGCTTATCATTTACTGAAAAATCTATAGTAAATAAATAAATAAAAAATGTTATTGATGTTTGAATTCAGACTTAATTTTTGGAGATTAAACGTTTAAAATCTAAATTAAAATAAAAGAAATTAAATTTATTTCCATCCTTATTCTTTTTAATAGGATAATTAACCAAAAGCCACTACTTAATTTGGGTTTAAAGTTTCCTTGTTGAACTTGACGATACTCGATGAAAAGTTAAATGTAGTTCATTTGAAAATATGATTGGAGTTTCTGTAAAATTGAGCTTAATAAAATAAATTATTGTGCCATGCGGACTTGTGAAATTATTAAAACAACGGACGGAATCAGTGACAAAAAATGGCTCCCAGTATCTTTCTTGTGTGTAAATCTGCAGAAAACGACAGCACGATGGGCCAACACTTTGAAGGAACCTAAAACATTGCTTACACACAAAATAATCGCTTGTCTTCTTTTTCTTTACTTTTTGTTCTAAATCTTTTTATTTCTTATTATTTATTGAGGTATGACCGACAGTGTTCTTCTGTCAAATTCGGCAACTGAATCTTAATCTTTAGCAGAAATCAAAACCTGACTGCTAGGACCCGAGGCAAAATATTTCCGATGTCTCACTCTTGAAGAGTATTGTTTGAGCGAAATTTTCATACAAGAAAACTACTTCAAAATACCATATTTATCAAAATTATATGTTCTTTAAATGTACAGAAAAGTAACCCCGAACAATAATCTAAATTTAACTGACCTGTATTTATTCTGACATCTGAATTTCTTCTGAAAAGTCACTTATTCAAATTTAGAGAGAAGTAAAGATGTGAAAAATAATTGTATTGAACGTAAACATAAAAATATACATATTTTTAAGGCACAATTTCTTTTTATAAGCAGCCCGATAAGCTACATTATTCATATTTGGCTAAATCATAATCAGCTCCACTACTAACACATTGTGGCTTAAGTTACAAGAAGTTAAAGTTTCTTTACGGGGTGTTGTAAACCCCAGACCCACTGAACCCATACACAGTTTTGAATGTTTAGTTCTCTTTCTTATAGACTGGTTACTAACCAAATCTAGATGGCCCAATCCTCGGGTGAAATTTAACTCAGGACACTAAGACAAATTTCATAGTTTTTTTCTATTACGCTATACGTATATCAACTGCACACACATAAAATTTAAACAGAATTTTATTTTCTCTCTATATTGTGACTATTTTGCCTTCAGTTCGTATTTTCTTGATTTCAGGCTCGTGTTCTTTTGTGTTCCATATCTCTTCTTGATGTAGGCGATCATATACCTCCACATCTCCCTATTCTTAGTGACTCTTTTTTTCTTTTCTTTTTTTTTTTTTGTCGTTTTACTCCTAAGCAAGGCGGTACCGCCACTAATGCGCAAGTGGCTACATAAGAGAATAGTGAAAGTTTAAGCAGGGGAGAGCAAAGTGAAATTCGAACCAGTTATAGGGGGGTGTCGGAGAAAGGCCAAGAGAAGGGTGGGAATACCAGTGTGAAGACAGTTGCGAAAATAAAGTAAGAAAGGAAAAGAATAAGATACACGAGGTGATGGGGAAAGGACGAGAGAAGGACTGGAGTCAGGTTGACAAGACATGGGAATTGACGTTGCATTTTTATTTTTTAGAGATTGTAGCTGTCAGGGAAGCAATTATACGGAAGGCATTTCTGCATGCGGGAAGCGCAAGAAAAGAAGCTGAGGGAGTATAAGTAACGGCTGTAAGTAATTGATTTAACTTTAAAAGACTGAGACTTTGTTGCCAGTCTGGTTGCTCGAGTATATTCTTGTGGAGGAGGTTTCAGTGAGCTAAATATTTATAGAATAGACGGAGAAAGTTTGCTGGAGTCGAGCTGCCAGGTCACGTTACAGATTCTATTTTGGAGCCTATCGAGAACCCTGAGATGAATGACAGGGGCGACTGACCAGATATGACAACAAAATTCAATGCACGGTCGGATGGTTGATTTGCATATGTGCAACATGAACTCGGAGGGAAGGAAACTTCTTAGCAAGCTTTCTTCTGTTAACCCAATCAAACCTCTCTCTGCTATTCATTAGTTCAAGCCATTCAAGTATGTTAGACGTTGCTTTCGCCTATCTCTCTTTTCTTCTATTTGACCTGAGAGTATCAGATTCATCAAGCTCTCCTTGCTCATTACATATCCAAGGAACGTCATCTGTCTGTTCTTGGTGTTAAGTATTAGTTTCATTTTCGTTCCCATCCTCATCACTGCTGGCATGTTCGGTCAATAGTATCCTCAGAAGTCTTCCGGAGAACCACATTTCGGTTGCTTCAATCTTTCCTTCATTTTTGATGTGACTGTCCGGCATTTGCTGCCATATTGAAGAACAGACATCGCATCACAATCTAGTACTCTCTTCTCGGTTTCCAGCGAATATTTTCTGTCTCTCAATACGCTAATTATCCTCTGGAATGCATCCTTACCCATGCCTATCACCTTCGGATCTCAGTGTCACACATTTCATTTTCTATTAGAACACTTCTCAGGTATTTAAATTTTTGTAACTGCTTGATTTTAGTATTCCCTGTAGCCTGTAGTTGTCATTTTAGTCTCCTCTTTTTAATTATTACCATGCATTCAGTTTTGTTGTAGTTTATTTGTATTCCTTCTTTTATTACACCCGATAAAAGTTTTAGCACTAATTCATCGTTTTCCATTTTCTTTTTTCTCTCAGACAGAAGACAAATTTGGGGGAAAAGCATCAAGTCTGAGTAATTTATCAAATATTAAATTATAAAATGTTTTTAGAAAATTGGACATATATTTCACTCCAGGTTTAACATATTTAAACCTGACGATTCTAATAGACAATATGTTGTAAACTAAAGAATTTGCCACCCGAAAATATTTTCTTACACCTGTTTTTGAAAAACATGAATATTTGATTGATTTAATAAATTGTAATGGTCTAAATCACGCGGTTAGTAATACGGAGGAACATATTTTATGGCCACCGTCCTCCTTCTGTTGATAAGACAAAATCTAATCGTAGATAAATAATGATACACATTTATTTATTAATTACACTTGATCGAGTAAAACATAATATCAAAAACATCTTCTCATAAGTAATTGGCATAAATTCTATTTGTTTCATCGTGAGGAAAACGATAATAGACACTAATTACTTGCCTACATATATAACAATTAACTCTGTATTTGCAATTAGGCTCTCATTTATTTGATTTGCAGTCGATTAGAATAAATAATCTGATCGTCATAAAATATGCGTTTGCATGTGAATTCTAAAACACACTCATTAGACTCCTGCCGTAGTGCAATCTGTTGTTCGTGATCTTGTCTAGAAGAACCGTTTCGAGTAAAGCTAGTTCGATCGACGCATAATTTCTCCTATTATTTATACCCTGTGCTAAGTGAAACTGAGCATATTGGCCTCTTTTCCTATCATTTGTTACTCTAAAGAAGTTTGGCTCTTTGTCATCCCTTTTTTACTCCTCATCCGATCTATTCACACTCGTTAGGTGGTTCATCGGCAGTTCCCCTCAAAACTTCCTACCTTCAGTATGTCCTGTGTGCATAAAGTCTTCATACCGTCTTTCCACATTTTGTGTTCTTTGAAATGAGTTTTTAGCTGTATCCTTGATTTTCTTTTTTCTTTATTTTTTATTTTTTATTTTTTTTTGCTTTTCGTAAAGATTCGTAGTTTTTCACATATTTCGTTCATGACTGTATTGGTAATTAATGACAGAATAAATATGTTTTTTCAAGACTCGTCTTCATCTACGACGAGATTGTCCAAAATTGTGAAATAGGAGATTAAATATTACATAGCTCGTTTTTCGCTCGCAACAGCATTTTTTTGTCTCTTAATACATTTTGTTTTTAATTTCCAAAAGACATCCTCCAGTACTCTGATTTTTGTGTAACATTCTCTGTCGTCTCTTACTACACAGATTGTTAAATTGCTCGAGTAATGGGCATTGTGGTGCAGTGGATATCGGTTCAGAACGAGAAATAAGAGAACCAAGTTCAAATTAGAGTTGAATTCGTTCCATTTTCATACACCCAAATACCTTTGACAAAAGTATTAATCTATCTCTTCTCTCTCCAGCTATGGGTTAAATAGCAAGACAGATTGAGGTCTATAGACTTTGTCGATAACCGGTCTACCGCATCAACGCAATGACAACCTACTGCTGAAAAATCTTCTGTCTAGTCAGTCACGTCTATTTCGAGATAGGATCGCCCAAGCGTGTAGCATGTATGGCATTTAACTGACCTTAACTGACTGCAATATTACCTAGTACTTGCATAATATAAAAAAGTATCATTTCCATTAAAAATAAGTTGCTGAAATTATAATAATTTTATTGGCATTTTCAATAATTTCGACGAATAAAGAAAGATTTGATTAAAAAGACTATTAAGTATTGTATATATTTACAAATTTCAGGTTATGTTCAAACCTGCGTAAATAACACTTTTGTTAAATCACATATCGTAAGCAAATTTTCAAATTATAGTTCTTGTCTCCAAATATAATGTAAGTTTTCTCCTTAATGGTTACATTTATTTATATTGTGAACTTTCGCATAATAATAAAATGTTGCCATACTACTATAATTTTGCCATACTAGCATAAGTTTACCATACTATCATATAACTGTAATTTGCCTTACTAACATAATTTTGCAGTACTACTATATATAAGCCATACGATCATAATATTGCCATACTACTATAATTATGCCATAGTAATATAATTTTACAATACTACTATAATTTTGCTGTAATAACATAATATTACCATACTAATATAATTTTGCCAAATTAATATAATTTTGCTCTACTACTAAAATATGACCATAGTAATATAATTTTATCATACTACTATAATTTGACAAACTAATATCATTTTACCATACTACTATAATCCTGCCATAATAATCTAATTTGCCATACTACAATAATTTTCTTATACTATCATAATTTTATCATACTACTGTAATTTCCTATACTAACATAATTTTGCGCTACTATAATTATGCCATACAATCATGATTTTACCATACAATCATAATTTTGCCATACTACTATAATTTTGCTGTAATAACATAATTTTACCATACTACTATAATTTTGCCAAATTAATTTAATTTTGCCATATCACTATAATATACCATACTACTATAATTTTGCCATACTACTATAATTTTGTCATAATAACGTAATTTTGCAATAGTAAAGTAATTTGCTATATTACCATAATGTTGCCATAGTAACATAATTTTACTATATTACTCTAATTTTGCCATAGTAAAATAATTTTACTAAACTACTATAATTTTGCTATAATAACTTAATTTTTCCATAGTACTGTAATTTTGACATTATAATATAATTTTTCCATACTACTATAACTTGCCGTACTAATATACTTGGATGAGCGTTGTAGTGCTGTGGATATCAACTCGGGGTGCCGAGTTCAAATTCGAGTTAATTCCCTTGCTTTCATTTACGCACAAATACCCTTAGAAAAGGTATTAATCCGCCACTTCCCTCAAGTTATGCGTTAAATAACAGGATAGAATAGGTTCTATAGCCTTGGCTGGCAACCAGTCTGCCGCAGAATGTAATGGCAAATGACTGAGGGAAAATCTTCTGCCCAGTCAGTCATGTCTTTTCAGAGATATGATCGCCCAAGGGTGTATCACGTATGGCATTTAACTGACTGAATATACTTTTACCATACTACTATAATTTTGCCGTACTAACATAATTTTACCATACTGCTATAATTTTGCCATAGTAACATAATTTTGTCATAGTAACCTAATTTTGATATACCACTATATTTTTTGCAATAGTAACATAATTTTACCATAGTACTATAATTTTCCATAGTAACACAATTTTGCGATACTACTATAATTTTGCTATAGTAACATAACTTTGCTATATTGCTATAATTTTTCCATAGTAACATAACTTTGCTATATTGCTATAATTTTTCCATAGTAACATAATTTTACTATACTACTAAAATTTTGCTACAGTAAAAAAAAAATTTAGTATGCGACTATAATTTTGCCATAGTAACGTAATTTGCTATATTACTATAATTTTACCATTCTAGTATAATTTTACCATAGTAAAATAACTTTGCCAAACTAGTATAATTTTGCCATTGCAGAATAATTTTACTATACGATTATAATTTTGCCATACTAACATAATTTTACCATAGTACTATAATTTTGCCATAGTAACATAATTTTACCATAGTACTATAATTTTGCCATAGTAACCTAATTTTGCCATAGTATTATAATTTTGCCTTATTAACATAAGTTTGCCATACTACTATAATTTTTCCATATTAACATAATTTTACTATACTACTCAAATTTTCCTATAGTAAAAAAGTTTTAGTATACTACTATAATTTTGCCATAGTAACGTAATTTGCTATATTACTATAATTTTGCTATAGTAAAATATGTTTGCCATACTATTGTATTTTTGACAGAGTAACATAATTTTACCATACTAATATAATTCTGTCAGCGTAACAATTTTTCCATACAACTAAATTTTGCCTTAGTAACATAATTTTACTACGGTACTATAATTTTGCATTACTAACAGAATTTTGCTATACTACAATATTTGTGCCATACTAACATAATTATTGCCAGGTTGACATAATTATGCAATACTACTATAATTCTGCTATACTAACATAATTTTACCATACTATTATAATTTTGCCATATTAAAATAATTTTTCCATACTACTATAATTTTGGCATTGTAACATAATTTTACCATGGTATTATAATTTTGGCTTAGTAATATAATTTTACCACAGTACTATAATTTTCTCTCACTAACATAATTTTGCCATATTACAATAAATTTTCCATACTAACATAGTTTTACCAAGCTAATATAAATGAAATGTATTTGATAGGTTAAAATTTTATCTTATCAGCAAAGTTATAACAAATTTATTTTACAACTTAAAAATTTATTTTTCTCATATATTAATGCCAGATGTGGTCTCAAGCTGTAGCAGCAATCCGAATGGGGGTGGCAGTCACTCAAATTTTACTAAAATATAGAGCTCAGTTCCGAAGATCAGTACATGCGTGAAGACTTTTTGATGGCAAGAGACAAGGCAAATCAAAGTGCAGAAGTTTTTTGATATCAAGTACATGACATCAAGAAGGGACAAATTACCAGCAAGCTGCGGAGAGACTAAAGAATTTTGAAGATTATGTGAAAATTCTCCTGCAAATAAACGAAAACTTTTGTTTTAAATTTCCCAAGCAAGTACTATGAATTTAAAAATGACATTTAATAAATGACTATATGTTCTATAGACGCTGGTGGGTCAAGTAACAGCAGGTGTTTCTTTTCAAAGGTGACTTTATCTTGTTTTACTTCTCTTTTCATTCTCGAAATCCTTGCCCTTTTCCAAGCTGCAATGTTCTTCCATTTATCAATGGTAATACTGTTGATCAGAAATTGTCTCCTGCCTTAATAGGCGCACTAAGAAAATTTTTGAGCAAACATTGTATTTTGTATCTTTTTTGCATTTGTGTAATAAATGCTTTTCTTTTAAAATAAATTGACACAGTGATTGAATCTTTTGTGATTTGCGCCTATTATGACTTGTTATTCCTACTAGTTACGTTATTGTGTTTGGCACAAGAACTTACACTACCAATCATAATTATTAGGCAACCCCAGCTTTTTTTAAAGAAATTATGTATATCATACTATTTTTAGTATTTATTGCCAAACGAAAATAGAATGATTCTTTTGCTATTATTACTTTGCAAAATTTTACAAGGCAGGAAGCAAAGATGAACTCGTCCGAATCACCCTAAATTTTCTTCATTCTTTTATTGATGAAACTGCAATATAGGTAATTATTAACTGTTTATAAATTCATTTGATGCACATGCTATTGGGCAATATTAACAAAAGAACCATTCTATTTACATTTACGATTATTCATTTGGAAATAAATACTAAAAGATAGTATGAAATACATCATTTTTTTAAAACACTGTGATGGCCTAATTATGGCCGGTAGTGTAGAGTTTGCAATGGATAACATTTTATAGGGTGTATGGATAGCCATAAAATGTTCCATTATATCATAATTAATGGGATCCATCAAATTTACTTAATCTATGTTAATATAGAAAAGTTATGCAATCGAAAGTTAACAATGGAGTTGAAAACTTGCAAAAGATTTAGAGGCGAGAAGTACAATTTTAAAATTTATTTACGGCATATAAATTCATAACACCATTATTTAGGTTCAATATAGGTTTTATTATAAACCATCAAATGCATACAATATGTGACATTTTCTTTTGCATTAAATCTTGTACGTGTTCTATTATTTTTAATAGCATGTCCGTTCAGAAGATGACTCTCCACAGATTTATTTTATCTTTACGCTGCCATGATTTCTTTCGAAAAATAGAGCCGTTTCTGTTGACTACTTCATAGTTTGAAATTCAGCGTTTTCCTTCTCTTAGAATGTTTACCACTTAAGCCTGGTGATGCTAGTTTACTCAACTATTTAACCCAACACTAATGAGAACTTGAACGAAAGATACAAAACCAAAATTTGAAATCAGCTCTCCAATTCCGTTTTTTACGCCGATAACCGTTAAATTATAGGCACATCCTCCTATACAGTATTTTACGTCATATAAATTCTTCTACAACTCAATTGTAACACTCAGTACCTGACTGAATTCATCAAAATTTTTATAATAAACAATGAGGCCTGACACACTTGTCTGTTCAAGAGGGCAACGCGATTCGATAAATATTTGCTTTAAAATCAGTTGAAGTGGATATGATCAGGTGTACGGTAAGATTTGCACAGATTAAATGAAAACAAAGATTGCTTGCGATATATAAACTTTTAATTGCTGCTTAATATCACATTTATGCTACAATTATTGGCTGATTTAAATAACAGATTTTGCAATAAAAATAATTTCGCAATCAAAAGAGATATAATAATATCAGAAATGGTGAGATAAACCATTTCCATACAAGAAACATTCGCTATTGAACAGAACGGTAGCGTTAATCTCTGAAGAAATTTTGAAAATCCCTTAAAAACTATTTATCAGGAAAAATAATCTTCTCAATTCCTTTGTTATTATTCTTTCTAGTATGTATGGGAGTTGCCTTGCTAACTATGTGTTTAATGTGGTGGGAAAAGTCAATATTTGAATTTGATCATTATTTTCTCTACTAGTTACGTATGCTACCCATTTTAGTTGCTGCTATTAAATGTTTCAAACGATGAATTTTTGTCAAATATTATCGATTCCGACCTGACAGCTCGACTCCAGTGACTTTCTCATCGACGAAATGTGTCTTCTCTCTGTCTCTTCTACAAATATTTTCATGTCTTCTGCTCCAACGCGTTTAACTCCCTTCTGCACCAATTTACTCAATCTCTTTAACTGTTAACTAGGTTTCACTCTTTTACAGGGAAAACAATTAAATGTAACCGCAGCTTCTATTCCACAGTTTCTTTTCTCGCACTTCTGGCTTGTGGAACTGGCTTCCCTGATAGCTACAATCTCTAAGAATTTACATGCAACGTCAGCTGCCATCTCTTATCTGATTGACTTTCATCTTTTCCCGGCACCCTTGTATATTGTTCTTCTTCCTTTCCGCTCTACTTTTATGCGATTCTCTCCACACCAGTGTTTCCACCCTTCTCTTATCCATTCTACCACACCCACTGTAACCAGTTGCTCTTTTTCTTCATTTTCTTATATAACCCACTTGCGCACCAGTAGCAGTAATGTCTTGCTGGGGGTGAAACGAATAAAAGAAAAAATTGGTAAAGTTTTTCTTTTGTGTGTGCGTGCGTGCGTGTGTGTGTGTGTGTTTGTGTGTGTGTGTGCGTGTGTGTGTGATTCTGTAACTCCAGTCTTCATGGTGTTGTGTTTTTTAAAACCTACAAGTTTGAACCCATTTTAATCCTTGATCTGAAAAATTATTGTATATATCTGAGAGATAAGACGTTTCTGAACGAATTGGCCGCCATGAATGACATCTATATGAGAGGGTAAAAACCGGGACAACAGAATCTGATCAATCAAAATTTTAAAAATACAGCAGCGTAAATATATGATATGATCAAAAACCCAGTCATTGAAAACAAAAATAAGAGGTCCTATATTCCGAATAATCATTTCATCCAGACAAGATCTGCAAATTGTAAATTGTAAAAATAAAACTGACTGGTTATTGAGATGGCTGCAAGAGAAAATCAGAAAATAAAATAAAAGGCAACAAAATGCAGTAAAAATGCAGGGAAAGCAATACCGTCAGGTTATGATCATAATTCTAGTATCCGGCACACTTAAAACTGTATACAAACAAAAAGCTCAAGAGTTGCTGACGGGGAATATGCATTAAACGTAAAGCCACATAGTTAAGGTCAGCAAGGAAACTGTGAAATATGCTGACAATATAAAAGGACATGATATCACTCAATCACTGTTAGCTGCTTTAAAATGCTTAAACATTATTAGTAATATCAATGATAAAGTGGTCTGAATTTGTAATTATAAGATTAAAGGAAAGGAAATTGGCGTATTTGAGTCTATAACACAGAACTTACTCCTTTAATTAGAAAATAGGAATAAAGCCTTATAATCCATTTTACAGTAGCATAATTTTCTTGGCTTTGCAAACATTCTACAAAAGATATTATCTGTTGTTGTTGCAAGAATTAGAGAACAACTGTAATGATGAAGATAGCTGCAGAGGCCAAAGACTTCTACATATGAAGTTACTTATCTGAAGCAAAATTGCTGATATTCATCAATTCGCAACCCAACAGTTGCTTAAGAGTTCAGAACATAAGGGTAAGTTAAAAGGGTTTATACTTGCTACACAAGACCAGAGTCTGTTTACACCTAACTACCAAGCTAATGTCTCGCATAACAGTAGGGAGTCAAATTGTAGGTTCTGTGACCAATACATTGAAATTATTGATCATCTTATTCTCACTGTCATATATGAATAACGTGTCGCTGCCGACATTTGAGTTTGAACATGGACCGCCAAAGAACAAAGATAGTCAATCTCGTTTTGATGTAATGAGAGGAACCGTGTTGCTGGGATTACGTGACGTTGAAAAAATATCTATGGGTACATAATTCGAGTCAAAGAAAAGAAAAAGTTCTAGCAGTATTCTTTGAAGAGATTATTTCTAATATATGTGACCTTACAAAAGGCGTTGACGAGATTTGGTTGAACTTACGAAAGGAAATAAAAGAAAAATATGTATTCTACATGTTTTAGTTAATATTTACCACTTCGCCAAATAGATGTCATACTCGCAGGACTGCAGAGAAATAAACAGGTAAAATTATTAAAAAATTAATCTACGAAATATTCAGCGGAATACATGAAAATGGGAGAACTAAAATCTATCATGATTTAAATGTTGGCGCTACAAAAGCAACAACAAGAACAACAATTGCAGCAACAAAAAACAGAAACTGCAATTATAATTACAACAATAACAGAAGTTTTGGAATTATCATTCTGTAAAACTACGGAAGAAAAACTTCAGATTTATTCACTCCACATTCAGTTAGCAATTTTTGATAAAATCCAGACGAAGGCATAACGTTTTCAATTTATTATAGGAGACACAAATGAATCTTCAAAAAGGATTGTTCGCACTGGAATTATGAAAAGAAAGTTCATTTATTATTAAGAACATTGTCACCTGCTGAACATGAAAAGTATGTAAACTATATTTTGCCATAAAAACCTGGTGAGATGAATTTTCATGAAACTGTAGTAATACTATCAAAAATTTTCGGTGATAAGAGTTCATTGTTAAATACAAGTTGGCAATGTCTTAACTTAGTAAAGTTTGACGATGAAGTCGTGAATAGAAAATGAGAGAAGTTCAAGTTAAATGAATTAACTTCAGATTTATTTAAATGCGTAACTACTAATAAGGACTTAGAAATCAGATCCAAGATACTTGCTGAATTAGAAATGCATCCCAAATTATCTCTCCAGGAACTAGCGGAAGTGTGTCAATGTATTGTAAATCTAAAACTCGATACAGCAAGGATTGAGGAAAGTGACATTTCACAAGTACATAGCGTCCGATCATCTAAGAAAAAAGACTATAGACGTTTTTCAACTCCTAATAAAATATTAAAAGAATGACCCCCCCCCCATGCTAATACTTCCCACAGTTGTGAAGGCAAGCATTTAAAAAAAGAATTATCTTTTTAAAAACAAAAAAGACTACAAATCCGGGAGGGTAGTTCACAAAAGTACTTATTGCAAACACAAAAAATAGAAGAAACATCAAACTATGTGAACATGATAATACATCGTGTAAAGTCAAAAAGCATTACAAATACAGGAGAAATATCTGAAATAATGAAATTTGTTTTTCTGAAAGTCAAAAAGCATTAAAAATACAGGAGAAATATCTGAAATAATGAAATTTGTTTTTGTGAAAATTAATAATAGAAAAATAAAACTACGACTATATACAATCAAAAATAAACAGACATGTGGATAAATGGGTAAACTCATTTTATTAACTTCTAAAAAAGTTGCTCGTGACATTTCAGGAAAGATATTTGAACTTTATGGGTGAATTCACCTGGAACATTTTTTGTTGGCAAAACTAATACTGCAGTGATTTTTGTATTAGAGAATACAGTTAATTTTTTGGAACAGTTTGGATTTTATTATTTGATCTTTAAGACGTCCTTATTAATTTATGCAACAAAATAAATATTGTTATATCCAAGGCTATTACTGCACTTGAAAAATTAATGAATAATTCAACAAAGACTATTGCAGATCTTTTCTTAGAAGGTCTAGGCACATGCACGTAGACAAAAGGTAAAAAGTAAGTAAAAGAATGTGACCTGTACCATTTCCTGCTTTAAAACCAATTAATAAGGAAGTAGAGAGACGAGAAAAAAAAACAGGTGCGATATCAAATATAGAATATTTCGAATGTGTATTACAAACAGTTTACGTAAAAAAAAAATTTAAATCCGCGTATATGCTGATTTTTCAACGGGGTTAAATGAATGTTTGAAACAATATAACTACCCGTTACCAAGTTCAGAGGAATTTTTTGCCAAATTCAATGGCAGTCATTTTTTTATAAATTGCACCTGACAGACGATTACCTACACGTACTAGTAGACGAAAGTGCCTAACAGTAAACACTTATAGAGGACGAAACACATTAAACAGGCTCCCTTTTGTTATAAAGGTAGCATCAAGCATATTCCAACTGGTAATGGATACGATGCTTGCATATTTCGATTGTGCATATGCATATTTAGAAGATGTACTTATTAAAAGTGAGACCTGAATTAAACGTATGAAAGATGTAAAAAAAGTGTCTGAGATAATTAAAAAGTACGATTTTAAGATCTGTGAAGAAAAATGTACGTTGTGGTGCAGTGGATATCGACACGGAATGACAAGTCGGGGAGCCGAGTTCGAATTTCATTTGAATTCGTTGCATTCACTTACACACAAATAGCCGTTTCTTCCCTCTAGTTATGGGTTAAATAATAAGATAGATTGGATTCTATAGCCTTGGCTGTCAACCAGTCTACCACAGAAAGCAATGGCAACCTACTGCGGGATAATCTTCTGCCCAGTCAGTCATGTCTCTTTCGAGACATGATCGCCCAAAGCGTGTATCACGTATGGCACTTAACTGACTGACTGAAGAAAAATGCGAATTGTTTCTGTTCAAAATTAAATATATAGAACAAATTATCAATGCAAACAGTAGACAACCAAATCCTTTAAGTCGAGCGCAATAAAAGACATTAAGCAATGTACCAAATTTACAAGCATTTTTAGGGCTTGCTAATTACTATCATGTATATTTACCAAACATGCATGGATTAATGGCGCTCTGTCCATAACATTTAAGGAAATAAGAATTAATTCGGAAAAAGATGAATTTAAAATAAAAATGAAGAAGCAAATAAGATTTAAAGAAAAATAGAAAAATGAATATTACTAGAAATATCGCGTTTTCATTATGCAATAATGTATTTATGAATACTGAATGAATTGTAATACCAGCATCGTTGCAAAAACGTATGCTAAAAGAATTGCCAGTCTGTTTTTAATAAATTACTACCAGAACGTAAAGCGAGAACATCAAGAAATAACAATATAAATAAAAGCTTCAAAACTGGAGATAAGTTGTTTCTTAAAAATGTATAAAAGTGGAAAATAATTCTGAAAATTGGCAAAATGACATCTAGTACAGAGACAAAGGTGGGAACATAAAAGACTCCTTAATCAGTAAAAACGAAGATTCACAGATTTAGAGTCTCCGAAAAACGGTACCTATGGAAATATTGTATGAAACGTTTAACAAACCGACGCCATCGGAAATTGTTAAACCAAGGTTTTACGGCAAGAGAAAAAGAAAAGCAACAGAATTTTTAAATATTTAACCGAAGCTGAAAAATATAGACTCAAGTGGAGGTCATCTCAAAGAGAAGGTATCATATATGAATAAAGTGTCGCTATCGACATTTGAGTTTGAACACGGATCGCCAGAGAACAAACAATCGAGCTCGTTTTGATGTAATTAGAGGAATAGTGCTGCTGAAATCACGTGACGTTGAAAAAATAATGTATATATAGAGGTACATAATAAGCATTCGGAGTCAGTCAGTTGAGTGCCATACGTGATACACGCTTGGGCGACCACGTCTCAACAGAGACATGACTGACTGGGCAGAAGATTATCCCGCAGTAGGTTGCCATTGCTTTCTGCGGTAAACTGGTTGCCGACCAAGGCTATAGAACCCAATCTGTTCTGTTATTTAACCCATAACTGGAAGGAATAGACGGATTAATACCTTCGGAGTAGAAAAGTAAAAACGGACAGTATTCTCTGAAGGTGTTATTCCTAGTATATGTGACTTTACAATACTGAGGATGCTCAATATTCGCACAGAATGAACACAACATCCGTCATGTTATTCAGTCAGTTAAGTGCCATACGTGATAAACACTTCGGCGATCATATCTCGAAAGAGACACGACTAACTGGGCAGATGATTATCCCGCAGTAGGTTGCCATTACTTTCTGCGGTAGACTGGGTGCCGACCAAGGCTATAGAACCCAATCTGTCCTATTATTTAATCCATAACTGGAGGGAAGAGACGGATTAATACCTTTCCTAAAGGTATTTGCGAGCAAGTGAATGCAACGAATTCAACTGGAATTCGAACTCGGCTCTCCGATTTCTCGTTCCAAGTCGATATCCACTGCATCACAACGCACATCATGTTATTACTGCAGCATAAAACATACATAGATTTTGTACAGCACTTACTGCAATAAAAGTCGAAAATTTTCTAGAAATTCTACATTTACATTTACAAAAAAGTAACCCAAAATGTTTTACCACTGGAAACTGTATTTTTAAGTGTGCATAAAATTTTAAGCCTTTGTATAGTCAGTTTCTTCTCCAAAGCAAATTTTCGAATGAAGATCAATTCACAATCCACCAGTAGCTAAACAATTCGGAACTTAAGAATGTGACATAGGTTTACTCTTGCTGAGCTTGTTTACACGCAACTCAGTCAGCCAATTAAGTGCCATACATTATGCACGTTTGGGTGATAATGCCTCAAAAGAGATATGACTGACTGGGCAGAAGGCTATCATGTAGTAGGTCGCCATTACTTTCTACGGTAGATTGGTTGCTAGCCAAGCTTATAGAAGCCAATCTGTCTGTAATTTAATCCATAACTGGAGGGAAGAGACGGATCAATACTTTTCCAAAGGATATTTGCACGTAAGTGAATGCAGGAAAATCAACTGGAATTCGAACTTGGTTCCCCGATTTCTCGTTCCGAGCCGATATCATCTGCACTAAACACACATCCCAAGCAACTACCAATCTAATATCTCGCATAGATTTAGGGGATCAAAATGTAGGTTCTGTGACCAATGCATTGAAATTATTGACCACCTTATCTCAGGATGCTCAGTTCTCATACAGTATAATTAAAAAAACATCATGTTTATTAAGTACAGTATAAAAACAGATAGATAGATAGATAGATAGATAGATAGATAGATAGATAGATAGATAGATATTATGCAGTACTTACCGCAATAAAAGTAGAAAAAAGTTCTAGAAGCCATTAATTTCCAAAAAACATTTTTCACCACAGGAAACGGTATTTTTAAGTGAGTAGAAAAGTTTAAGCCTCGATATGGTTAGTTCCTTCTCTCGAAAGAAAGTTTGTAATGAAGATAAATTCACAATCCACCAGTGTTAATGGAAGTCAGGGCTTAAGCGTTTATTCTTACTATACAGAGCCTGATTGTGCAAACTACCGAAATAAAATCTTGCCTAATATTACAGACACAAATTGTAGATTCTTTGACCAACAATTTTATATATTAATCACCCTATCTTGGCACGTTCAATAATAACACCTAATAAGCACAAAAAACCGTCATGACAGGGTAGGTCTGTATCTGCACTGGAAGACCTCCATTACTACAGAATAAGAACAGATGAAAACTGGTATGAACATCACCCTAAATCCGTATTTGAGTAGGAGGATGTTAGCATCGATTTTTTATTAGCACAGATAAAAAAATACAAGCAAATCTCTCAGACATTATTGTCAAATATAGAAAAGAAAATTTTACGCAATCATTGGCATTTTACAGTGAAAACAATAAAATGTAACAGCAACTTCTTTTCTACAGCTTCTTTTCTCTCACTTTCCGCCTGTAGAATTCCCTTCTGTATACTTGATTCCATGATAGCTACAATCTCTAAGAGTTTACATACAACGCCAATTGCTATCTCTTATCTCCTTGACTCCCATCCTTACCCTGGCAGCCCCTGTATCTTGTTCTTCTTCCTTTCCGATCTACTCTTACGCAGCTCTCTTTATATTAGTGTTTCCATCCTTCTCTTGCCCGTTCGAGGACACCACCACCCCGTAAGCTGTTTCGCTTTTTCTTTACTCTTCTCTTATATAAACCTTGCGCACGAATGGCAGTGATGCTTTGCTTGGGGTGAAACGATTATAAAAACATGAGTGGGGTAGGTGACGAAAACATCTTCGAAAAGGTTTTTGAATAACGAGATAAATTCAAAGACCTTGGGCTTGAACTCAATAAAATCACAAATATACCATCTCTCCAGACAGAAAAAAATTGTACAGCTTATATCCTGCAAAGGCCTTCGTTGATATAAGATATATGTGTATGTTGCTAAATTAAATGAGCACAACAAAAATCTCATACTTCGGTTGCCCTGGGCCGTTAGTTTTGACATGGCATGTGATTTTAAAACAAATGCAGATAAAAATACTTGCTGAATAATAATAATAATAATAATAATAATAATAATAATAATAATAATAATAATAATAATAATTATTATTATTATTATTATTATTATTATTATTATTATTATTATTATTATCAATGTGTATTTATTTTATATCATTTGTGCATTTGTTTATATATTTCGCGTCCCGTCTGTCGTGGGAAGGGAAATAAATTAACTTAAGTTAGTAAATCTAAATTAGATGTGACCTGGGTGTTAACATCAAGATACGTGGTAACACTTTGAATTAGAGACAGACTTGTTTTCAATAAAGTTTTTCTAGAGAAATATACTAGCATTTTTTTTTATATAACCTGATGAAAGTGCTAAATTGTCCCTACACACAACTTTTTCAACTATGTTCGGGCATATAACCGTAGAAATGTTTTACCGTTTTCACCTTTGATTGAGATCATAATACTTACTTGAAATGACTTTAATAAGTTTAAAGACAACCATATGACGGAAATATCTAGATGAAATATTTATGCTGTGGACATACCAGAAAGATGTGCAAATACTGCTACGTTATATGAAATCAGTAATTTCTTCGATCCAGACCGAAGAGGAAATCAAAGATCATGTGGATTCCTTTGATGATGCTGGATTTGATGATAACCGCCACCGAATGATTCCAAGACACAAATCAATTTTCACTGAACGATCGCTTAACTTCAATTCCCTCAAAATATACACCGTAAAGAAAGTTGTCGTTTGATACCTGCAACATCTTAAAAAACTGCACGTGTCAATGCAGGCTCATACCATAAAAAAGTATCAACATACATTTCTGATTAACAACAACCCAGTAAGCATAAAATTATCTCCTTAGGTAGAGAGAGACGGGTCGAGGGGGAAGATCAGATAATTGTCTCAGTCTATTAATCTTATGTCAGGTCCCTGTTGGAAAGACTCTAAAACAAATATCAACAAAATATTCAGGAGCAGTTCAAACTTACGAGGAAATCCTACTAATTATACTGGGCTGTGCTAAAACTTGCGAGAAAGCGAAGTTGCAAATAAAAGGGCAAAGTTTCACAGTAAGGTTTCAGCAACGGCAAAAAGAAGGAAAAACATTTGATTTAAATCTTCAAGTTGTAGCTTCGGGATTGTCACACGCGATAAGGTCTGTTAGTGAAATTGGTAGCAGAATCACATGGAATGTTAGTATAGATGTGCAGAAGGTTAGTATTACATGTGCAGTAGTACTAAAAGATAAGAATTTAAGCAAAATCAGACATCCCTAGATATGAAAAGCAGAACGAGATCAATCTGATCAGGCGAGAGACTTAAGTTCGCTTTTCGAAATTCTCTAAAAATGTCTACACGTTAAAGTGGTCGAAAATTACAACAGATAGGTCGATATGATAATGACGAGAAAGAGAACTTTAGTACGACTGTAAATAACGTAAATTATATCACCTCATTCCAAAAATCAATTTTCGAATATATTAACAAACTTGCAAAAATGATGTCATATATTAATTTTTATTTAAAACTTTGGCGAATTTCACGATAATTTGTCCAAGAATTTTCATGTAATCTCTATTTGAAACTGAATGTTAATGTTCACTTTGACACCACACAGTGAAACATAACATTGCTCAAACACAAAAGATTAATCATGAAAAAAAATCAGCAATGTTTTCAGTTTTAACCTGGCATCTCAATTTCAATCCTTTTACCACCGTCGAAATATAGCTGCTTTGTACATTTTCTATAAATACTTTTGTTTTGTTCTGTTTTTAATTAGTTTTCTTCTTTGCTGTCTCGGATTTACGTATTTAATTGCAGTACTGGATTGGCTGTTAAATGCCAGCATTTTACAGTTGAAATAGCTAGATGTAACTCCAAATTCAAACAGTTTCTTTGCTCGCACTTCTCATCTGAAGAACTAACTTTCAGACGCTTGCTTTGCAGTCAACTTGAATTTTTAATGCAATGCCAATCGTTATCTTCTGTTCTTTTAATTTCAGGTCTTTTATTGTTGTCTCTCTTTAATAATATTTTTCTTTTTATCATATTCTTTCTCATTCAGTGACCCCTTGCGGTTTAGTGGATTCATTCCTTTAGTTTGGATGAAATTATAAAAAATGTAGAATAGCTACCATTTGGTTTCTTTTCTAATTAGTATTTATACCTCCACCAAAATTCATTTTAAACCAATGAACTTATTGATAATGCTTTCAATATTCATCAATATTTGGCATTTTTTCTAATTGAACAAGTTTATCTATGCTTTAATATCCATATTGATAAATGTTCTTGATAGTAATTAATAATCCTGATTAATAATATTTACTAATTAAGAAATCCTCTGCTAACTGAAACGCATGAGAAACGGGAAAGATAATGTGAAATTTTAATAAGATTTTCAAACAAATTTACATTCTCCATCAGAAAAGCAAACTCAAACAGAAATAGACAAGTGAGTTAAAATATTAAAGAAAAAAATGGATCAATTATGTCGTGTATTAAAAAGCCAGGCGAATAGTTGAGAATATTCTGCGTCAAAAATGTTTTACATCGCATTCCCAAATGGTTTTTATTATTCCTGCTACAAGCGGAAGGACATAAAACTACGAAAATTGCCGGCTCTAATGCATTATTGAAAATGGCAAACAAAATCACAATCAACATTTCGTACTTGCTGGCATGTTTTTCTTTTATTTTTTTTTTTTTGTATTTTAATCAAATCAATTTTCATTTAATATTGTCGCTTTTGTTAGGACAATTATCATCAGCATCACGATCAATTTAAATTCTTCATTTTTTATATATTTCTGTTGTTGTTACTGCTGTTGTCATACTTGAAATCTGCTTGAATTTTAAATATAATATTTATGTTTATTTTATCAGTGTCATTTTGTTTCTGTCCGTTCTGCTGCTAAAATATGTGTCCAAAGAATTGCAAATGTCTTTGTCGCGATTTAAATGCGACAAATTTTATGTTTTTCTCCCATGATTGATTAAATCTCAATAATAATAATAATAATAATAATAATAATAATAATAATAAACGAGTAATTAAGTTTTCTTTGTGTGAATGACTTTAGCGTCATTTATATCGTTGACTTTGTTAAACGAGAACTTGCATTTTAGGATAAGTGGCGAAAAACTATATTGAAATAAAGACAGAAGCGGTAGTTTTTGAAGCCAATAAGACTGAATCCGTTCTTTTCATTGAATGGATTGGCCGGCGTTAATGTAGAAATAACCAAACACAGAAACAAACAGACGAATGTGGCAAGAAAAATATCAACGAAAAAGAAACTACCAAATGAAAGAAGAAAAAAAAACCTTGAAAAGACAACCGTTGCAAAAGCTAAAGATAGACTTGCTAAATAAATGAAAGTCAAAAATAAAGACGAAGAAGAATAAATATCTACCAAATTCAAAGTTATTTTCTCCTGCTTTATTGCTTCGGTTGATATTTGTTGTTTTGCTTTTTCTACTTTTGAAATATTGTCATCTGAAATTACAGAAATGTTTGGTTTAACTGAGTGAGAAAAAGTGACAGATATTAAAACAATGCAACTAGGAATTATTTTGTATATTGTGAATAATTTTTAATCTAACGAGGAAATTTTCAAATCAATTATCTTTTTACTTGTTTAAATCAGTTTAAAAGTGTTTATCAGATTATGAATAGAATTAAAATGATTAAATAACAATATATGATGGAGGACAGAAAATGTTGAAAAATGAAAAGAATTAAATGCAAAAAACTAATAGATTATTTGAATTTGAAAAATATACGAAACTGTAATCATGGACAAAAAACGAGTCAGAAATTATTGAAAAATCATCAGCAACATCCATAGCGAGATTAACGTTGAAACAAGTGAGAAAGAATATATTCTTTAATGATCCAAAGAATAAAAGAACGAGATTCATAAATAAAGGAAGTATGAGGTTAAAAATGAAATAGTTGAAGAGAAAATTGAAAAGAAAGAAAAACTGAATAAGGAAAGAAAGAATGCAAGAAGCGAAAACAGAAAAAAAACAGTGATAGAAGGAAAATTTGAAAATAAATCAAAACTGAATGACAAAAAATAAAATAAAAGGAAGATTTGTGAATGAATGAATAATTGAAGAGAAAGAAAAAGGAAATGGGAAAAATCAAATAATAACTGGTAAAAGAAAGAAAATCAAAAAAGAAAAGTTTATAGAAGAAATATGAAATAGAATATAGTGAATAAAAACAATTGCAAGGAACGAAAAAGTAGATAAGAAACCAATTTAAAAAATGGTGAATGATAAATTATTAAGAAAGAAAATGTGAGAGAAAAATCATAAAACTGAAAACGTTGATTGAATGAAAAATTGAGGAAAAACTGAATAAGAAAATCAACTAAAATGCAATAAAAAGAGATTTGAAAAGAAAAACATGAAAGAATCAAGAAAACGAGGAATTAAAAAACAGTTAAAAAAATAAAATTGAATAATAAAAGAAAGAAATAAAACGTTAAATAAGAAAGAAATTAAATGTATAAATAAATAAAAAGAAATCTAAGAAGAAAGAAAGTGAATGAAAAAATCGTAAAAGAAAAAACGGGGAATAAAAAATAATTGAACAACTGAACAAGAAAAAAGAAAGAAAAGAAGGATAAAGTAGAAAAATGTCAAAGAAATAAAAATAAAAAGAAATTGAAAAGAAAGAATGAGAAGGTAAAATGATAAATGAACTGAAAAGAAAAGGTGAAGAGAAAAGTCATAAAAAGGAAAATCAGGAATAGAAGAAGATTTGAAAAAACGTAAAAGTGAATAAAAATAAAATCTTACCAAAGAAACGTGAATAAAATAATGAAAATGAAATAAAAATTGAATAAAAAGAAAACATAAAAAGAAAAATAGTGAATGAATGAATTTTCTTCTTCTATGTGTCGCGCCCCTTCATAAAATAGGGGATCATGGCCCTCCACATCTACTTATTCCTTGTAGCTCATAACAGTTTCTCTTTTTACTTCTTCCAAACTCTGCTTTTGCTCTCCATTTGCTCAAGCCCTTCAAATATGTCATGAGTTGCTTTCCCCTGTCTTTCGTTTTCCCTGTCCTTTGAGCATCAGATTCTTCAAGCCCTCCTTCTTTATTATATGACTCAGAAACTTAAATTGTATTTTCGTGGTGTTCAATAATAGTTTCGTTTTCGTTTCTATCCTCTCCAAAATCTCGTCGTTGCTCACATGTCCCGTCCATGGTATCCTCAGTATCCGTCTGTAGAACCACATTTCACTTGCTTCAAGTCTTTTTTCATCTTTGATGAGATTTTTCAGCATTCGCTGCTATATTGAAGGACATAACAATCTAGTACTCTTTTCAACGAAATTTTCCTACGAAATTTCATGTCTCTCAAGACTTTACTCATCTTTAAAATTCATCATTGGCCATGTCAGTACAGCTTCAAAGAGGAAATTATGAAAGCAAAGACAAAATTAAACGGGAAAAATCACAAACAATAACGAAAAAGAAACTGTTGGGTAAAAAAATGAATGTTTAAAATTCACAAGGTTTTCCTGAATACAACAGGCACCTGATAAAGTTTATAAGCAACAAAAAGCCGTGACTATGTCAACTAAGAAACACGAGTGGCAACAAAATGTGTAAAAGAGTGTAGGTAACCGAATTAAACATTAGCTATTTTTCAGGATTAAAAGAAAAAAAAGAACAAAATAGTTTTTATTCTTTTTAGCTTTCATCTCAAATCAAGATTTTTCTTTTAAGAGAATCAGTTAAATATTAGATATTCAAAAGTAATTTTGGGAACCAATTATGATGATAAAGATATCATCCTAACTGACAGTTCTTTAAATATATCTTAACAGGCGATGAAAAGTGGGTTACATACGACAATGGTCAACGACAAAACAGTAGATTGAACAAGGTAAAATCTCCACAATCTACCGTAAAATCTGAGTTCTATTAAAGGAGTGTTGTGCATGTGTTGGGATTCGTTTAGAGTTCTTAAACGGCAATGTAACACTAAATTCAGTTATATAGGATTAGATCGGTAGCTGACACGTGTCCATAAAGGTTTCGTCTCATAGCGTAACCCGCTCGTTAATAACAACAGTTTTGTTCTCCAAGACAAAGCTAAGCCGCATACAGCAGGAATAAGATAAAAAATATTATATAAAACTTGGTCGCTATGTTCTATCAGACACACACCTTACACTAATCAGTTATGAACTTTGTCGATTGTAGTAAAAGACTTATTAAATACCGATTCAAGATATCTTCAAAAGTTATTATTTATCATTTCATAAGAAAGCATATATGCAGATGATACCACCATTTACTCAATAGGAAATCCGCCAAGGCTGACAAAGTAATCCTGGCTATACTCTCCAAAAGGAAGTCTAATCTGTGATTGAATAGGGTAAGAAATGCTTCATTTAATGCTTCAAAAACGAATCCGCTCTCCTTTAATCACGATAGAGAAACTTCCTGCCTACCATCAGAATGGATGACCCCAGTCTCCTAGAGAGCATTCTATCGCACTGCGCCTCCTTGACCTCGATCGCTGGAATGGAATGACTACATTGGATCTATAGCTGCGTATACTGCTAGGAAGGTTGGGTCACTGTACCGAGCCAGGAAATTCTTCTCCTCATTTTGCACAGTTTTAAATCCATTATTTGTTCGTACATTGAATACTGTTGCTATATTTGCACAAGAGTTTCTCGACAAAATCAAAATGCGGATCTGCAATATAATCTTTCCCATTTTTGCAGCCCGCCTTCAGATACTTTCTCATCGATGTGACGTGACTTCCCTCTGTTTTTTTAGAAGTAATTTCATCGAAACTGCTCTGACGAGCTTTTTTCACTTGTACCCCGACCATATGTATTTACGCGTGCTACTAGATTAGAATCAAGGTCTCACATATTTACCATCGAAATACATAAATGTAAAGTCTCTTCTACTTTAATAGTTTCTTTTCTCGCACTTCTCATTTGCGGAAAACCCTTCCGTTTGATTGCTTTCCTTATATCTACAAACTCTAAAAATTTAAATTGCCATAATCTATTTTTTTTATTGTCATCCACCTCTTATTCTTCGATCCCCACCTAAACCTTGTATTTTCTCTCTTTGTGTACCAATGGTGGCCCTGTCTTGCTTGGGGTGAAATGATTATAAAAATAATTTCCAGAAGTTTACTCTAAATGTCTCAAAAGAGCTGCCTGGTGTGTGCTAACAAGTTACAGCAAATAAAGGTGAAAAAATAATTGAATAATATATATTTGTACTTAAATTTTTTGTAAAATAAAGCTGATAAACAAAAACAAATTAGACATAACTCAGCCTAATAATATTTATCCAGTCTAGCTTGCTATTTAAAACATAATCAGTCAGTGAGAAGAAACAGATTCAAACCTTTTCCAATGATATTTATGTAAAAGTGATTGCCACAGACTAGTCTAAAATTTAATACTACTGTCTACTAATATTAGATATTACCAAATATTAGATATTAGATAAGACTCGTTTGATCCTCCATTTTTCTCAACTTAATCGAAAAGAATATAAAAGTGCCATAATACCTAAAAATAGCAGTTTAATAACAGCACCTCAAATCGGTATCAGATTACAGATTCCATGCAGAGAAAATATATTACTTTTTGAAAAAAACAATTAATCACGTTTTGTTTTGTTTTGTTTAATTGTTTTTTGTTTTTTTTAAACAAATGAATTATCATTGCTTCGTGACTGAAATGGCTGCATAAGATGGAAAACAACTCAGGATTTTTAGTACCGATTAGGGAAAATTTTCACACTATCCTTATTGGCGTTGCTAGCATTATCATTATTGGGATTTGTTTTAATTAAAGTTAAACTTTATAAATATCAAGAAAGAAAGCGTTATCCCTTTAAAATCATTTCCTAAAATTTATCTATGATTTTTTAAATTTTGCCTTTACATTCCTTTACTTTCTCGTACACACAAACACACACACGGACAAACAAACACCCGAACACACACACACACACACACACACACACACACACACACACACACACACACACACACACACACCACTAAGTTTAAATACATTGGATTATGTTTGTGGCATACAGCTATCACATATATTGCAAGTGTGTGAATGAAGTGACTACCGGAAGAGTAAGAAGATTATATAGCGAGAATATTTTCACTTCTTATAACCATAACCTATTTTTTCTTTACGTTTTGATTAATTCAAGTGCAAGTTTAGACGTAGAGGTTATGGCTTTTTACAGACTACTGTTTCTTTATATGTAAATTACCACCACTTCTTGAATAAGCAATTAGGCGTTTTTGCATTACTTTCTCCGCGGTTTCAAGGTTTCTCTTAGACTGAATGCTACTCAAAACAGTTTGGTAAGATCCTTTTTTCAAGGGAGTCAATTACGCGTGGCTGTATGATTAGAAAGTCACAGTTTTGATCATGAAACCTGGTTTCGAATTTCACCATAGTCAATTTGCCAAGAAGTTGACTTGATATTATCGGTTGGTTCTAGACCATTTCAGTGTGCGGGACTGTTGCAAAGTTCCTGAAAAACCATACCATAGGTTCACTCAAATTTTGCTCCAAAGTTTGATCGTACTGGCCTTGGTCACAGCAGATTATGGTCTCTCTTTCAGAAATTGTAGAAACTACGGTTTACTTAACATAGTTTCAGCACGCACCACAGATTGGTTTTGAGCCTATATACCTGAGCATGGGTCTTCATTATGGATTTATGAGGCAACCTAACATAGAGTCATACACAGAAAACTATCAACCAGACATACATGCATAGTACGAAATAAATGTACAACCGCACGGTTGAATTTGAACTCTGTTCGCCGATTCGACTTTTTACAACGGTAATCCTCACTCTTCTTTATTTTAAATTTTAAGTTTTAAAATTTTTTTCAGGATTTAGGTGATTACGGTTTTTCTCAACTTCTTAGTTTTGTTGTTTTTTCAACCCTTTTAATTATTTCTATGACTGACAATCATAGATTCTAGTTTGTCCTTTCTTCTCGCTTTCTTTTATTACCTTGTTTAGGTGGTACTGCAGTATTCCTTCTATGTTTGCTACTAACACAGCGTTAAGCGTTATCTGCTTATCTTATATTATTAGGATTGAACTCACCGGTAGTAAATTCTGGTAGGGTCTCAAGCTCCTTTAGGATAGTCGTGCTGTAGAAGCCAAATTACTCCAGTGAAAAAATACCTCATAGTTTTGAGCTCATTTTCTATCAAGTTTAAGTTCTGTATTGTTTTGACATTCTTTTCGAATAGATCTGGTTTTCTAAATAATTAATAATTCTCTTTGTGTTATATCTTATTTGGCACATCTCAGGGAGTTCATGTTTTCTCATTCCCACTGACTTTAGTTATTTTTGCTACAGTGTTTAGGATTTATTTATTTAATTCTTTTAGTTCGTTACTTCAAAAAAAAAAGAAAAAAAGGCTGATACAGGAAACGACGTAGGCTTTATATACCATTAGTGTTAGATTATGAATGATTTTTCGACGTCTGTCAGCCAGACAGCATCTGTTCACTTTGATGAGAATGAGATCAAACGTAAAGATTGATTTATTTAGTATTCGTTCGTTAAATATACTAGAACAAGAAATGTGATATTTATGTTCATATCAGAAAACGCAACACAAATACAAAAGGAAGTAAACCTATGTTTTATAGATTATGCAAAGCATCTGATAAAATATTTTACAAAGAACAGTTGAAAATGTCAAGTAACCTTGATTTATTTTCGAAAAAATTTGAAATAATCCAGAACTTATACCGGCGGTAAATCGTCAATATACGAATAAAAAGTGAATTAAATAAATATAAAAAATAGAAAGGCGTGTTTCATTTAATGAAGTGTCTTTACACAGAACTTATTCAAACTATACAGTGATACGATTTTAAAAGAAATAAAAGTCCAACATATATTTATTACTGACGGCCACGATCTTAAGAATGTACCATAAGATGACACAGTTAGTAGCATTAGAACTTCTACAGATGGTGACGAAGGAAAATGAGCAAAAAGGACTAAACATCATTTGCTAAACAGAAAACATGGTTGTCAGCTAAAGAAACCGCCCAATATGAAAATTTCAAATTGGTGAGACAGAAATAAAACAAACTGGACAATTTAAATGTCTGAGAATTTTTTAAGACTAATTCGAAGGGGCATTGGGATAGAATATGATATAATCCAAAAGCTAAGCAAAGTATTAAAGGGAAGCTTTGTTAGAAAAAAAAGAAAAGAGTGCTGAACAGTTACATGATATTAATCATCATATATATCAATAAATATGAGTTGTGGTGCAGTGTATATCGGCTCGGAGATCAGAGTTCGAACTCCAGGTGAATTCGTTGTGTTCACTTACGCGCAAATATCTATGAGAAAACTATTAATCTATCTCTTCTTGCTCCAGCTATGATTTAAATAGCAGGACAGATTGGGTCTACCAGTCTACTACAGAAGGTAATGGCAACCTCCTGCTGGAAACTCTTCTGCCCAGTAAGTGATGTCTCTTTCAAGACATGATCGACCAAGCGTTTATCACGTAAGGCAAATAACTGATTAATGGCAATGAATGCTGGACAATGGTAAATATGTCTTGAAGCAACATAAATGTGATTCTACAGAATGAGGCAGAGAATACATGGATTTTAACATGTGATCAAAGACGAAGTTTGAGATAACATGAGAACAAAAAGGATACTTATAATTAACAAAAAAATACAGTTGAAATTTCTAGGGCACATACTGAGATAGCAGAGTTTGGAAAATTTGATGCAAAGGAGACATAATGAAGGCAAGAGAAATAGAGAAAAACAACTCATAAAATATTTAGTATGTTTGAGTAAATGGATGGCAGAAGGGATTCGGGAGAAATAAAAAAGACAACATTTATTAAAAGCTATAAATAACAAACAAAACGCATAGCAAATACTGTCCGTTTTTCCTAGTATATAATCAAGATTGACACTCATTCATTCACGACATCAAGCAGAATGACAACATCGAATCAATAGCTGCATCTATGGTTGGGAAGGCTATGTCACTTTGTCGGTCCAGGAAGTTTTTCTCGTCAAAATCCTTTTTGCATATTTCAAAATCTACCATTCAGTCGTGCATCAAATACTGCTGCTATATCTGGCCGAGTGTTTCTGCAATTCATCTTGAGGTTCTTGACAAAATCCATAAAGGAATTTGCAATATAATCGATCCTGACTTGGCAGCCAAGCTTCTTTAACTTTCTCACCGACGTCATGGGGCATCTCTGTCCTTTCTACAAGAATTTTTATAGAAACTGACTCGACGACCTTTTTGCTCTGAGTTCTCTGACCACATATATATTTACGCGTGCTATTAGATTCGTATCAAAGTCCCGCCCTCTTGCCGTCAAAATAGCCAAATGTAACCTCCTCTTCTACTTTATTAGTTTCTTTTCTCGTAATTCCTTTTTGTAAAATTTATTTCTGTTTGCTTGCTTTTCTTATAGATACAATCTATAAAAAAAATGATGCAATATCAATTGCCATGTTCATATCCTTGAAACCCATCCATCACTTTACCGTTCTTCAACATCCGGTGTAAGTTTTTTTCTCTCACTGTAACTCCCTGCACCAGTGGCGGTGCTGTCTTGGTGTCTTTCTTGGGGTGATATGATTATAACAAATAACTGTTAAATGTTTTTTTGTTTGTTTGTTTGTTTGTTTGTTTGTTTGTTTGTTTGTAATACCCTACCTATTTCATTTAGTTGTAGATAATCTGTATTTCTGCATAAAAAAAACATTGATTCCGTTTATTTTCTAGTAGCTGCCAGATTGGATGAGCAATAATTATAGAGTGACATTTATAAAGACATTAAATTATAATCATTTGATTTACTGAGAAAACAGAACGGTTCAGTTATGAATTTGTTATCTTCAGAACAAAACTCCTTGAATCAAACGCATATGTACGATTGATAATGATTTTCATAAACATTAAAAAATGTTATATTATCGAAATACAAAAAATTGCCCGATGATCATTTACTCATAGAAAGACAAATTCTAACGAGCTTGTTGAAAAAGTAAGGATAAAGAAGATAAAGAATAAAAAGAAATAGAATATTTTTGCTTAGAATAAATCATTACACAGACTACTGACGACAAAGATATCGATAAAGAGAAACAAAAATGAAGCAATGATGTTGATGACGATCTTGAATCAGGAAAAAATAGTTAAAATGCTGTTCAAGTAAATCTTTAATAAAATCTTTAAATATTTCGCAGTAAAATAAATAGGAATTAACATTTTGCTTATATATATATTGTCATCCCCAAACAGATCTCTTTCGCCGTATCACAGCTCATCAGTACGGTTAGACTCAGATTGCTTTTTTACCCAGGATTGAAACACGACCGAAATGGCGTCAGTCGGCGACTCTACCCCTGGGTTATGGGCGTTCGGTGGAAGTAGGCAGACAATTTCTAACAAAAAAGTCAAAATGATTTTCTCGACTTCAAAAATGTCAAATCTTCTTTATTTTTATCCATATATTTTAAATAATAATAATTTTGAATTATTAATATTTTCTGGGGGAGGTTGTCTGAAGCCAATCCTGGTTATGTTCCATCTCATGTTACTGAAGTATATATTAAAGAAAATATTCGGATTTTCATTAGTAAATTACGTAGAAACAAAACTATTAAACACACACACTAATATATATATATATATATATATATATATATATATAGTTATTATTATTGTTATTATTATTATTATTATTATCATCATTATTATTATTATTATTGTTATTATAGCATAGTGCGTGCAACTTAACTACAATGTTTCGGTGTTTAATATACCATCACCAGGCAGTCAAACGTAGTTAATCTACTTGTTTATATAAAAACGTCAAAATTAGATAAGAGGAGATGAAACATAAATGAAATTAAACTAAAAATAAAACACCAGCAAATAGATAAATAAACTGGGGTGGGAGGCATTTTAAAAGAATTGTGTTTTCTCGACTTCTACAAAAATGTATCAATGTGTTGACAGAAGACTTGATATGTTAAATTTTTAAACCAGAAAGGAATAAGACGGTAGCTGAGAATATAAAAAGCAAAGTTTTATAAGAATAAAATAAAAAATAAAGTTTTTTCCTGAAAGGAGTTTGTTGATAAAAAAACAAACAAACAAATAGATGAGATATTAACAGAAGTAGAGTTTTAGAAACAAAAGGACTAGATAAATGAAAAAAGATAAATATTAAAGTATATAATTAAAAATTAGGTAGGTTTTATTGATATGAGCAAATAGTAAACATATTGAGATAATTTTAGCTATATTTAAAATATAGATAATCCTATTATGGTAATAATTAATGATTTCATTACGTTGGTTTAATAAATAAGTTTTGGGAAATGTAATTATATGTTTTTTTTTAAGCAAAGGAAACATATTTCGTGTAACATGTACATTTACATGTTTTAGTTTTAGTTAATATTTTCCATTTAACTGTAGAAGTTTTATTTTCATCTTTCATTCACTAGTAGTATTTAGAGAGAGAAGTAGAATTACTATAGATTTTATTATTTCAGTGTTCCTTAATGTCGACTAAACGTAATTTACATACATATAGTAATACACACATTTATAATGTTTTTATTTCAAAATCATCATCCATTACATAGATTTTGCAAGGTTTTCTCCATGTTTACGCAAAATCAAATGTTCCAATGATCATTCTTAGTGTCGTTATTTCATTTCAAAACTTTGTGCTTTAAATCATTGTTGCTTTCGATCTCCTCTTTTACTTTATGATTTCTCATCTTAAATGGACAGAAGATTTCCCTCGTGTAACAAAACCATTATTATTATTAGTAGTATTTCTTCCTTGGATTTCTGTTGTATAAGCATTTTCTTCCTGGCAGGTCTCAACCAGACGCATAATGTCAAAAATGTCTTCATGACATCTTCCACTGATTAATTTTTGTCAAAAAACAACAAAAAGGTTCACACACATTTTACACATATAAATCACTTTAATCTAAAAGGTATAATTGAGTACATTTTTTTATATTTTTAAGTTATTATTATTGTGTCATTTTTCATCACAATAACAATAACTTAAAAATATTAAAAAAAATAATTAAAATATTTCCTTTGATTTCATTTACATACTCATTTCTTTCTGGGTCCCAACCAGAGACCCACGGTCAGAAATGGCATTATGACATTTTCCACTGCTATAAAAATAAAACAACCTTTGACAACACACATTTTTGATATGGTGGGATCTATCCCTGTGAGGACAATATTTTTTATTTCTGTAAGACATAGGATGCCAGGTATATCTTCAATGATTCTATCAAAACATCTTCCATTCCAATCCAAAGACCTAATCACAAATAGAATTATTGATGTCTTCGTATTTTTTACATTTCCAAGACCATTAAATTTTACATTTTTGTAAGATTTTGAATGATACATTAATGGATGCAGGAAATGTCATGTCACTAATGCCTATGCGTTTTTTTTTTGTTTTTTTTTTATCACGATGACTGAGCGATTAGCGTTGATTGTTCTGTTTGCGGCTTTTGTAAAGTACCATACAATTGTTCCAGGTCTAATCTCTCTAACCTGTTCTAGATGAGGTTCATACAATTTTTTTGCAGTTTCCTTCCCATAATGGTTGCAGTGCAGATATTGACCAACATTTCCATGTGAAGTTTTATATTCGATGGAAGCTAATACCGTGAAGCTAATACAATTGTTTCTGAATATTCCACATTGAATCTGCATTGGTAGTCAACACAATTTTCAAGTATGTTTGCTTGGTAAATTGAATTAGAACAGTATTTACATTATTCGGACTATTCTCATATTTGCTCTCATGGTTATGATGTTTAGGCTGTTTTGTACTTTGGACTTCTTCAAGTGCTAGGAATTTCGAACCGAGCCTTTTATTACAGTCACTGAAGTATGCCATTTTCATTCCGTGTGCGATGTCATTTCTAATGAAGTTATCTCCCTTTAACTCTACTAAGTTATTTGTTCACCTCGTATTGAACTCACATCTCTTTGGGTCAAGTAACTGAAACTTTGCTACCGCTGTTGAACTATGGCCGGGCTTACTCCACGGTCTTCTATGTTTAAGATTATTGCAGTGTATCTATTTTTCATCGCCGGTTACGATATGATGCAAATTTGTTTTCCGTTAAAACATCTGTTTACTCTGTTAAAGCGCAGAGACTCCGTTCAACGTTTCTGAGCTTCAACTCGTACGGTACCCATAACCCTTGATTTTGAATCATTCATAATACTTTAAACGTTTTGAAACTGTTGTTTGATCAACTCCAGATGATTTTACAAGTTCAACTTGTGTATGACTGGAAGTAATGCCACTCATTCTTCGTCTTCAACTTTTTAGGTGCACCAGCGTGTTCTTTATCTTCAACATCAACATCATTATTTTTTAAACATCTAAAACAATCACTGCATGTTGTTTCCGGCAGAGTATGATCGCTGCAAGTCTCAACAAGAATATTATGTGTTTCAGCTGCTAATATTCTTTTGAATAAAGTAGCGCAGTAAAATTCCCTCAAAATATACTTTCTTTGGCACGAAATCCGACATGTTTAACGCAATGAAAAACAAAGATGACAAACACTAAATTTCCAGCTTGCTTACACTACTTCCTTATAGATGCGTTACCATCTGAAACTACACGCACGCAGTTCTGGGAACGCCATCTCTTGAAAAACAGAAAGAATGTTTATTCAAGATTTTAATAGTTAGAAAGCATTTATCTTTTGCTGCAAGAATATAATGATGGGTATGTCTTTAACTACATCAGCTTATTCATCTTGCAATCGTTTCAAACTTTGGTCCATAGCATTTTTTTCTTATTTTAGCTCTTTCAGTAGCCGAATACTGATTTACTTACTCTTCTTCATCCAGTTTAAATTATTTTGATTTATTACAGAATAAACATTCTTATTTTTTTCATGTTTTTGACACAGATCATCTCCCAGTCTTCTGTAGTTTCCAGGTATCATTGAAGACAGATGGTTTTAGTTTAGCAAGACAGTTCTAGATGAACTAATCTACTGCCTCTTTTGGGTCTAAACACATGAAGGTGATCAACATCAGTTGTAGAATGATGCATGCGAACACATGAGAAGCTTTCTGGTTTTAGCTTAATATCATTAACTTAATATCAGCTATAATCCAGTTAAGAATCTTGAAACTGTATTGCACCACTGACAACAAAAGTGTTTTATAGACGATACTGTGTTTTGCAAATCAGCTTGGCTTTTAACACCAGACACACACGCATTTAGTATTTTTCGTTTCTTTTTTTCATTTCTTTTCTTTTTCTTTTTCTTTTTTTACTGTTTTCTTATTTTGGATATGCTGTATTCCATCTCCTTCCCTGACTCCTTGGTATTTATTTTCTTCTTCGTATTCCAATTCCCTGATATTTGTCACAAAATCTAGATCTATTGAGTGTGTTTTTGGAATTTCCTCTTTCATGAATGTTACTTTTGTGAATGTATCTAATTCGAAGTCTACACCGATGTCATCCTGAAACATTTTACTGTATTAAGCGACTATTCAATATTTTCGTCTTCAGGTCATCCAAGTGGAATAAAGGAACAAAGACTTTATGGATTATAAAGATATCATTAGTAAATTAATCAGAAATGCAGACAAGATGAGCTACGAAATTTGAATCAAAGAATAGGAAAGATTAGGACCTCTTCTAAAAGACGACATTGGTATATAATATGGGAAAGGAAAAAATAAAAGTAATATAACTTGTTAGTAGGAGGTGCGTAAAAATTTTGTGGTAGTATATGGCGTACCAATGAATTAGGATTAGTCCATACCCACGTTGTTATTAAACTAATAAAAAATTAAATATAGTTCCATGAAACTATAAAAGAAGCAGTCAAAATTAATAAGATACTTATAAGAAAAATATGTATTCTCATATGAGATGACGCATGCATAGTTGTGAGGAGGTCATTTAAAAAATGGAAAATCAATAAAATAATCAGAGACTATATTTAAAAGTTTTTAATAAATAGTAAACTCGTCTTAAAAAATAAAATCTAAATTTCGCTCAACATTTGCTTTAGACACCCAACCAGTCATCTTATTGCCATCCACCACTGAATTAGCGATAAAACATGAAATAGGCATTCTGCAGTCTAAGTATGTCTACCGACGTACTTGTGATCTATCGCTGGAAGGCAGTTCGAGATGCTTTCATTTTGAGGCATTGATCGCAAAATCTTATATTGTTTCCAATCCTTTTAACTTTGTTTCTTATTATTCTTTCTGAAAAAACAAACACCGCTATAAGTATTTTACGTCTTTTAATGCAGATATCAATCAACCCAAAACCACATTCATCGGCTTCTAAGTGTTTCGACATTTAAATATGTACATATATTTTCTTTTCGCATTATTAAATATGATCATTATTTTATTTTACAGCTATGCATATAAGTGCTTACATCAACAAGTATTAACGTCTATGTTCGCTTGTACCTTCGTATACTTTCAACTTTAAAATGAGAGTACACCTGTATATATCAAATGTTGTTAACTATATTAAGATTTTGTGTTCTGGCTTGCAGTTACTGTGTCTACAATAAATGGTTGGAAATAAATCAGTCAGTTAGTTGAGTGTCATACGTGATACACGTTCGGGCGATCAGATCTCGAAGGGACATGACAGACTGGGCAGAATATTTTAATGCAGAAGGTTGTCATTATTTTCTGCGGTAGGCTGGTTGTTAACCAAGACTATAGTACCCAGTCTGTTCTGCTATTTAACCGATAGATGGAGGGAAAATAGACGGATTAATACCGATATTCACTGCACCATAACGCACAACCTATAAAAAAGAAAGAACTGGAATTGTCTTCATTTGTTTCTTTTCTTAAATTTAAAATCTAATAATAAGAACAGTTGTTTTTGTTGTAAAAGTAATGAAATTCAAATGAAGTGTCTATGTTATCTTTTTTCATTTTAGTATATTTTATTGATATATCTCAACAGGAAGGAGATCATGACTCTCCACACATTGCTTTCCTTTGTTATCTCTAAATACGGACAGACAACGAAATGGTTTACTGTTGCTTTCTCCATGATGTGATACTTGCTGTTACTGAAGGCTAAAAAGCCTAATTCACCCTATTATTTAACGCATATCTGAGGAGAGAAGATATAAATTATCGAAAAGCTTTAAAAAGGAATTGAAATTTTAGTATTATAATTCTTGATACTAATGATGGTGGTGGAATTAAAACTGGAAATTAGAGAAAATATTTTTATGCACTGAATTTCAATCAGTGAAGGACCCTGAGGATCCAATACGGACTTAACACTTGAGCAACGACGAGGCTTTGGAGAATATGGATATAAAAAAGAAACTTATACTTAACATGAGGAAGACACACCTTTAGTTTTGGGGACACGTAAAGAGAAAGGATGGCTTAGATAATCTGATACTCACAGGATTCAGAGCGGAAAAGAAAGCCAGTGGAAAGAGAACCCTGACACACTTGATGAGCTTAAGCAAAAGGATGGCAAAGCAGAGGTTGGGATAAATAACTCTACCTCGTAGCTGTAAACACCTCGAAAAGAAAAGCTACAAGAGATAGAGTAATGTGGAGAGCTGCGATCACCTACCTCCTGAAGGGGCCAGGCACATAGAAGAAGAATATGTGCTTGATATCCAGCCAAAGTAGAGGGTTGTGGTTTGAATAGAAATTATGAACGGGGTGTGTAATAAGAATGGAAGAAATGTTAAGAAAAGATTAGGAATATAAGGAGGATAATTGGTTTTAAGGAAGTATCTGCGCGATTATCTTTTTTTTTAATAATTTTATTCCAAGCAAGACAATAAAGCCACTACGACACAAAATGTTATTGGTTGTGAGAAAATATGAGAAAAACAACTATTATGAATAGAGGGCAATAACAGAATTAAGAAGATAGAAGATAACGATTGACATTGCATTTAAATTTTTGAAGGCCAAATTTGACTGGGAAGCAAGAAGCCGGAAGACAGTTTCATAAGCGAAACGTGCAATAGAAGAAACTGTCATCATAGAACATACGGTTACATTTAGCCACCTCAGCCGTAAAATATTGATACATTGCCGCCAGTCTTATACTACGCTAAAATTCATAAGTCTACGTATCATAGAGGATAGTTCATCAGAACAGTTACCATGAAAGTATTTCTAAAAAAGAGACGAGGAAGTGACATTACAGTAATGGGAAAAAAACTAAAGCCGAGATGCTAAATAGGAATTAATAACATTTCAGATACTTATTTGGATTTCGTTAAGAATCTTTAAATATAGAGCAAAAGCACCAAAACAGATATGTCAGCAATATCCAACGACAGGACGAATGGTAATTATAAATATATATGATAGATCCTGACGATAAAGTTTGCAGACTTAGCAATTGATTTAATAAACTCTTTCCACTTCATGTCAGCTAAAAAGATTAGTTAGAGGAGACGGAATGAGTCACTTTCCCGGTGGTTAGTATTAGCCATTGAAGCTAAAGTGGCTTATTTCCGATGATTAAAAGGGAGCAGTTTCATTTTTGATGCAGTGCGTTCTTGGTGGAAAAAATATCTGACTGGATCGTTTTTTCTTAAGAAGTCGACAATAGATTCGATTGCGTCGAAGTGGCATGTAATGTCAAAGTGCAAAGGTCTGAACTGAACGAAGTAAAAATCGTATGTACTTTGGAATTTTGCTATGTGAGTGGTAATAAAGTAACGATAGGCTTAAGACACAAATAGATGAATAGTAGAAAATGTTTTCTTCTGTAAGAACGCGTAAACGTTTTAGAAACCTACCAAAATTGGAAAGGGAGGAATGAGAAACCCTAAACTAGATATAGCAGCAATCCTACATTTTCTTTTTAATCGCGAACCAGCCAAAGATAAGTATTACAAAAATATGCACATATATTGAAAGGGATGCTGGAGTAGTAAGAAGACTTGCTGCCAGTTGGTTTCCAATGACTGGCATCGATTATAAGACTCGTGTGAAGATTTAAAGCTTAAAGGACTACATTTTGAACATATAGACCAATTAAAAAGTACAACCCAAAATCATTCCTATTAAATGAAGAACATATAATTCTCTGGAACGTCTGAACGGACAAAAAACCGGATCCGGCCGTCGAACACAAGAAAAAACATGGCAAACCGTAGATTTTGCTGTTCTAACAAACTAGAGTAGATATAAGGGAAAATGAAAAGATAGATATATATCTAGACCTTATCAAGACACTGAGTAAATGATATAACATAATGATCACAGTCGTACATTTTTTTTATGTAAGTACGAGTTACGGCCTCGAAAAGACCATAAAAACACTGGAGATGTTGAAAGAAAAGGGTAAAAACATAAAGAGGACAGCGCTTTTGAAAACAACGGGATTGATAAGTGTACTAGTGTATAAAAGAGATTTACTGTTATCTAATTTCGACGGGAACTACTACTACTGCCACTACTACTGCCACTACTACTACTTATAACAATAATAAATGCTATGATGCTTCAAGTAAACATACATTGCATGGCTTTTGATCTTAAGTAATTGGAAGTCTTATTTGTACGTGTAATTGTCTTGGAGAATGAAGATGGATTACAGTAAACTTCCCATTTAGCACTACATGTTTGGTTGTCATTTGCCTGAACATAACAAATTGGCCATGTTAAGAAGCTGAAGAAATTATAGAATATTATGGTTACAGAGAGTAAAGGAAACTGAAAAAAAAACGTCGCTGAGAAGAAAAGTCGAAAAAATTGAAGGATTCAAAGAGATAGATAATGGTTGATGTTAAATTTAATGTTTTTATAGATCTTAGTGGACAGTAAAGCAAGATTTTCACAAGCGAGATGTGCAAGAGAAGAAACTATTAAATATAACTTACAGTTATTCTTAGCAACTGCAACTGTAAAATGATGAGAACTAAGTGCCAATCTAGCACTACGCGTAAATTCAGGAGAATAAGAAATACGTTAGTAACAGACTAAAGCAGCAAATTTAATAGTGTTGGGCATATAGATACAATTAATAATAATCTACATGGGGTCATTTTTAGAGAGGATCAGAATTAAAATTAAATCCATGGCTCAATACATTAGACAATTAATGATGATCTACAGAACGATATGTATCACGGATGATACAAAGAAGTGACTAGGTTGCACTGAAAATTCTCGACAAGAACAAAAAAGCCCTTTGAAATCTCTTATATCAGAAAATCTAGGTTGATTCATTTTCATAGCACGGACTTGGTTCAAATTTATGGGAACTTCGGATGAATACGACGAGCAACAGAATTAGAAAGTAAATCGAACAAGAACAGTTCGTTAAAGACCCCAGAACATGGAATTCAATATTTATGTTCATAATCGTAAAGGGAAATAGCAATTCAAATGCAAAAGCAAATGCACCTATGTTTTATAGATTATGCACAGACGTTGATAAAGAATTGTTCTAACTGATAACTAACATTGGCATATGATTCTTACCGGAATTATTCAATCGATACATTGAACTGATCCTGAAAGAATTAGAAGTCCAATCAGGATTTACAATTAATTTGGCAGCGACAACCTTAACAAAAGAAGATATGCTGATGACACAGTGTTGATAGCAGACACATAAAGGAAAGAGAACAGAAAGTAGTAAACACCAATTATAAGAATGCATGGATTTTGACAAACAGAAAAGCTCAACATGCAAATTAAACTTAGAGAAAATCAAACAAATGCGACTCTCCAGATATCTGGGAATATTTCTCTTTTAAAATGCACTCGCTCTAATAAAATATAGTCTTTTACCTCACTAACTTCACGTATGCTACTGGTACCTTGTAATCTAGGACTACGTGCAGCATGGTCAGGTCAGTTCATCTCATCGGTGACTAACCGGTAAACGTACCAGATGTTTCTAGTAATGATGATGTCTAGAAAACCGGCAGGGTTTAAACATAGGACAAAAAGTGCGACACATTACATTGGGATAGTGAAAGATGCCTCCAACAAGTTATGGAAAGTATTAGGAAACAAAAAGAGCACTGACTGTTATGTAATATCAGCCTCCACCCTATATGACGGTAAATGCTGAACTATTTCCGCTCAGATGAGGTAGAGACTTGAAGTAAGAGAAATGTGGTACTACAGATGGATACTGGGAATACAATGGTCCGGAAATATATGCAACGAATTTTAAAGAAAAGAAAACAAAAAAATACTTATGCTTAACATACTGAAGATACAGTTGAAATGACGAGGAAAAGGGTATTTGAAAATTTGATACTCACAGGGCAGATAGGAAAACAAGGCATAGCCAACCCAACAAGCTTGAGTAAATAATTAACGGACGAAGGTTTAGGAGAAATAGTACAAAATCAAAGTTTACTTAGAATTATACAAAGGACTGAAAACTGTGGAGAGCCATGACCGTTAACGCTTTTATGGGATAAATATAATCTAGCCGATCACATTATGAATTTTTTTCTTTTTCTATGTATCACATTTGTTATTAGATATCCTACACTATGATAATAGATGATTCACTAGGAATGTTGAAAATCCAGGGCCGAAATATACTGAGAATGATCTTTGTCCAAGGCACACGCCAAAGACTTTCGTCTTGGTGAACTGTTTTCGCCTTTGCTTAGAGTAATATCTTTTATGTAAAACTTGTGGTCAGTCGCGTTGTTCTTGATTATATATCGTTATCTCTCTCTCTCTCTCTCGCTCTCTCTCTCTCTCACACACACACACACACACACACACACACACACACACACACACACTAGAAACCTATAACTAATTCAGAATTTTTCGTATTTTTTTATAATTAATACCACATTTTATTTCCAACATTAAGGGGTTAGACATAGCAGAAAATATATTAGATTTCACGCAAATGAATACAAAGACCAATTTTCCGATCATCTCGGATGCTGTAAATTAGCTGCGACGGAGTTCAAATGTATGCATGATAAGGTGTGAGTGGTGATTTGCTAGGAACTCTGAAAACAATTCTGATTTTACAATGGAAACATGTGCGGTTCGCCTCTAAATGGAAAGTGGCTCTGACTGTCGCCAATCGAAAGCATTTACAGGGTTTTGTACCGGGCCTAAACGTAATTTTCCAGTGTCTGAAAGCGCTTATCGAGGGTGGGCCGGAGGCTGATCATCTCTGGTCGGGTCGGCGCGGTGAGGCGGGTATGATGTTGAAAGACCCGAAACCCCCTAGTGATCCTCGCGATGACCACTGACGACACCCTCTAGCGCCCCCATTACGGTGCGTATGTTTGAAATCATATCCTAGAAAACAGGTATATTAAAATTCTTTTAGAATTTAAATTCAAACGAATCCAAAAAACAAAAAAACAAAAAGGATAGATTGAATCTGATCACCGTAAATAAATCGAAAAAGATATGTTCGTCGATATTTCTGTCCGAGCAGATTTTTGATAATACAAAGACAAATAAATAGCTAGACTTTGCCAAACCAATTAGGGGATAGAAACTTTATGACTTTCGCAGACTTGACTGAAAAGCCTTGTTTCAAAATTCATTGCAAAGAGAAAGGCGATAGGAAAATATGAAAGTTCGAAAATCATCCATTAGACAATACTATTAAAACTAGTTAGACTGCAATGACAGGTTTTAAATTACTTAAGATTACGGTCACATGACGTTGAAACACCAATTCCAGGTATGATCATCGAAGTTAAGCTACATCGAGTTTGGTTAGTACCTAGATGTGTAAACTCTTGAGCATATCAGGTGCTATAAGCTTGGATGTGTGGGTGGCGTAATGGATAGTAGCTCTGAATTGTTGCTAGGAGAGCCGAGTTCTAATTTTAGTTAGGTTCGTTATATTCACTTACGTGCAACTAACCTGGAAAAAATATGAATCCACTACTTCTCCCCAGCTAAAGGTTAATTAGTAACACTTGTATCCCTAAATCATTAGTACTTCCAAAAAATTCTTATAATATAAAAATATTTTCTTACTTTAAATAACCTACAACCGTAGATAATCCGTAGCAAATCAATCTATCAAAAAATATTTAGATTTTGTTGACCGCAAGTGAAAACCTTATAAATAGATTTTGGAATCTTACCTATATGTGCAAAACTATACAAGACGTATTATGTATCTATATGGTTACATTTTCAGTCTATTATTCTGCACAGTAGTTGGTCTAGTTGATTAGTTTTCTCGACAATGTATCGATCAGAATTTAAATCTGCGTTTTTGCAGCTTCCAAAATCTGTTTAAGTTTCGATAGAATATTCCATATTCGATCCCTCTGTTTATGACATTTGTATTCGTTCGGAGTATTTGCTTTTTTATTGTTTATTTATATTCTGACCAAGTTTTGCATAAATTTATTTTATATGTGTAATATTCAAGGAGGAAAAAAAAGAAAACAAATTATTTAAAAAATAATAATTGTAAAGTAACTTAAAGAAAAATACATTGAATTAGAAAATAGTTTTTAAATGGAACTGTGCAGATTAAATTATTTCCAGTTTGTCAATAATTTTAAAGTCATTTCCGTCTGAAATTGATGGTCAATTGATCGATAAATACCCATCAAGTTGCATTTAGTATCAGTCTAGAGTTCGAGTATTATTAAAGTTAGTTAAACATGCTTGTAAAATCACATGGATAAAATTCTGATACGAAGAGTATTTTCTGAATTATTTTTTTTTTAATTTGATACTCACAGGATAAATTAAAGGCCAGAGAGAAAAATAAAAACAATATATAACCTACCAAGCGAAATTAAGTATTGGATGGTGAAACAAGATTTAGTAGATAATAAACGAAAATTAAGAGCTTGTAGGGGACTCGGTGATGCTTGATAAATTGGCCTTGTGCCAAACACGAGCGAAGCCCCCACAATTTAAATTTGAGAAGGTTGAAGGTCGAATGTTGAAATGTGAAAGGATAAAATAACTCGTATGTACATTAAAGCAAAGATTTACTTACAGAATGACAAAATTATAAGAAGAGAAATATGAGTGAAATTTTGTTACCTGAACACTAATATATTTACGAAAAAAAAAATGTTCATTGAGAGAATGCATGCATGCAACTTTGTAATTTAAAATTGTTCGTAGCAGTAATGTAGGTATTTAAAATGTCCGCAGAAGCTTAGAGTTCATGGTTGTGTAGTATCGGAATGTAAAGTCTTTTTTTTTTCCTTCCTCTTTTTACTAACTCTCGACAGGTTGAGAGAAAGAGAAAGCAAAACAAATAAAGGAGTGGTACTTAACATGTATATTTGGTTGTTGTGTTGTCCTCTTTAGCAGCTTGGCGTGAAAATGAAGAACAAATGTTGGAAGAAGAGGTCGAATGAAACCGTAACGTGAACTACGTCCGGGTTGGCGTGGAGTGAAAAAGAAGAAAAGAAAATTGGAAGTGAGGACGACTCAGCTTGTAGTTTCTTCTTTACATGGTGAGATGCTGTCAGCTACTGCTTCCATCTGACTGCCTCTGGTGGTGAGTGAAAAAGAAGAAAAGAACATTGGCAGTGAGAGGAAATTAAACTGTGACGTGCCCTGCGTCCGGGTCGGCTTCCTGAATTTTCTTTCGTTACATTGCCATGAGGTCGTCACCTAACCGCTCCCATGTCGACTACCTTTTGATGTGAAGTGACGTGGTTTAAATAGTGAAACTTCTCATGACGCCGGTTCCAGCGAAGCTTTTTCACTTAGGTGTGAAAATACGTCGTATATGTATTTGCTGTTTTTAATCCAATCAGCATTCAGAATTAACTTTTCACTTTTTAATTATACATTTTGCATATTTATTAGGCAAAGGTTGATCAATTTCTTTCCTCCGTTAATAATTTTCATTCTTCTTTAAGGTTCACTGTTGAGAAGAGGTGAACTCTAAACATGCTTTCTGGGATGTATTGGTGCTTTCTACAGCAACATCTTTTTTAACTCAGTGTGTAGAAAGTTTTTTTTTTTCGGGTTTATACGCGTGTTGCGATTATTTTGCCCTAAAAGCAAAAAATAAATCTTATAAAAACTTTAACATTGATGATCTGAAGAGTTCTTTAAAACTTTAACATTGATAATCTGAAGAGATCTTCGATTGTGAGATTATTTTTATAACGAGAACTTTATGCGATAATGGGTATCCACCCACTGTTGTCAATTCGCTGATTCGTAACAAGATCGCTGATATCAAAAAGATTAAACCAGTCGATATAGCAAAATGCCTTGTGTATTTAAGATTTCCGTGGATTAAGTAGAAGGGCAAAAACCTAACTAGGCAAATTTCTTCAGACGTGCAGAAATGTTATTTTTCTGCCGATATGCGTGTTGCATTTGGTACTAGATCGGTTCTATCTTCTAGTCGTAAGAATATTCTCCTCTTTCATTAAATAAATTCTGTAGTCTGTAAATATGATTATAGCGGTGGTGTCAGGGAGAACTACTCAGCGGCTTGATACTAGAATTAAATATCATGTTCCACTGAAAATCAGGTACTATACCTGTCAAAATATAAGCTCATCCGCAATACTTATTGTTCCTCAATTTGTGAATTTCTTATGAATAACAGAAAGTGTGCTATGAAAATTGAAGTAAATTGGTTTTAGACAATTCACGTTCACTTTTCTATTTAAAAGTGCTGGAGTCTGTTACATCAGCTCTTAGAGACCGTCGCTGTGTAAAGAGCAAGAGTGTTTGGTGGGCCTTGCTGTGATAAGTTTCTAGCAGTTCATTCCCATTTCCCTTTACTGAATAATTAGTTTCTCATACCTGTTATATTTTACTGTAAGTTCTCTCGATTAAAAAACAATGATGCAAGGGAGCGGAACCGGTTGTTCTTTTCCAGTTCTTTTGAAATTTTATCCCTCATTATGCCCTGTAATATTAAATTTATTACTTTCAAAGCTACACTCAAGTTCTGTACCACTAAAAATCTGTTTATAGTTTCAGTCCCAGCCAGATGCAAGTGGATGCCTAGTCACACTGATGAGCTGTGATACAGCGAAACATGCTTATATGTAGATGACGAATATACGATTGGGCTCTCTGGAGATGAAAATTTCAAAAAACAGTTACCACCTCTGCGATTTATGCATTATTTTTCAGCAATGAATTAAGTTATTTAGGTGACTGGCGTGTGTATACACTGCTTATATATAACACGCTGAAATCTCTGATTCCATGTGCCTATGGCTTAGTGATTAGCGATTCGGACTGACACCAAATCGGTCGAGTTTTGATCCTAGCCAGAAGCAAGTGAATGTCTATCCACACTGATGAGCTGTGATACAACTAAACAGGCTTGTATATGGATGACGAATATCACTCACTCGATAAAGAATTAGAGCACTCTGGCTATTGGGCGTGTATAATGATAATATACGTGCTAAAAAGTCTGCCTTCTTCTAGCGAGCGCCCATAGCCCAGAGGTAGAATCGCTGATTGATGCCAATTCGGTCGGGTTTCAATCCTGGGTTAAAAAGCAATCGGAGTCCAACCCTATTGATGAGCTGTGATACAGCGAAACAGATTTGTTTGCGGATGACTATATATATATATATATATATATATATATATATATATATATATATATATATAATCACTTGATTGTTTTCGTTGTTGCTGCTCTAGAGTAGAGGGCCTCAAAGAAGAGATAGAGCCCTAAGTTTGTCAACGGTCAATTAGTCGGTTAAGTGCCGTACGTGATACAAGATTTGGGCGATCATGACTTGATGAGACATGACTGACTGGGCGGAAGTAGATTGCCATTGCTTTCTGTGGTAGACTGGTTGCCAGTCAAGGCTGTCCTATTATTTAATCCATAACTGGAGGGAAGAGATGGATCAGTACTTTTCCCAAAGGTATTTGTGCGTAAGTGAATGAGAGGAATTCAACTGGAATTCGAACTCGGCTCCCCAATTTGTCTTTTCGAGTCGATATCCAATGAACCACTACGTACATCAACGGTAATTGCCCGAAAATGAATATGCGACTGAAATTTTGATTTTGCGTTCTAAACCCACCACTTGCATATATATCGACCCCACCCCACAACCCTGTGAAATCTTTATGTTTCGTAGATGGTCTGTTCTTCAAATTCAAATTCGTTCGTTTGCTTTATACACGGACAGGCAGCTTAGTCAGATCTTAATTTTCGGGAAAAGACAAGAGTTGAAGATATAAATTTCTTAATTCAAATTTCCTGGGTTAACCACTGTGGTATGTGTAATCGTTTCTTATTTAGGTATTTTTTTACTAATCTTTTTCGGCGTTTATGCTCCATTTAGACTTTAACTAAGTCAAAACCTAGTTAACTCACCACCCTTGGAATTTTTTCTTTCTTTTTTTTAATAGGAGTACATAGATCATACTATCGCCCGGTCTATACTCCTACCACGTCTATTGAACTGAAGTAGAGGCTTGCCCCTTGTTTCCTGTTTAGGATGTGGTTTCCGGCTTTCTCTTCTCTCTCTTCAGACCTTGGTATTGGTGCTTCCGTGATTTTCCTGCGATCTGGCCGGTTGGTGGCAACGGCTCATCACTGTGAGGGTACCGGGTTGGCAGTTTCCTGGTTGCTGCTTCCGACTGGTAGGTAGGAGCCCTAACTCTTGCGTAGCGTCAAGATCGGCTGCTCTGATTAACAGTTGTATAATATCGGGGTTCTTGTAGTGCCATGTCGCGCATGGATAGGTGTCCCAGCAAGCGCTTTCGGTGGGCAACCCTGAGGCCACACCTTGTTGCAGCCCTAGCCAGTTTCCCTCCCAGCAATATATAAACAAAACATACGACGAAACAAATCAGAAACGACCCTAAACCAGTTAAAATCAAACCACCTAGACCCATTGACCTTTCTTTCACTAATATCCGGGTCATTCGTACTAACTTTCCTAGTGTAGAAGCATTCCTGCATGAAAAGTCCCCTGACATCCTTGCGCTCTGCGAAACTAACCACAACTCAGCTATTCCCTTCCTCTGACCTCTCCATCCCTGGTTATCTTCCCCTCTTAAGAAAGGATTCCACTGTCCACATGCATGGGCTGGGTGTCTACGTCAGCGAACACCTCCCCATGGCTAGGATGACCTCACTCGAATCTATTGACCACCAATACATATCTCTCCGCCTGTCTCTCCTCAGTTCGATTAGTTACCTATTCTTTCTTTACCGTTCTCCCTCCTCTCCTGACTGCTCCCTACTAGATAGCATTGATGAAGACATAGATAAGGCTATTTCCTATCACCCATTCGCCCACATATTTGTATTCGGAGACCATCACTCTGAGTGGCTTGAAAACGCAGTTACTGATCCAGCGGGCATTCACGCCATGAACTTTGCTATTTCCCAATCCCTTACGCAAGTGGTGGACTTCCCCACTCGCTACCCAAGCACTCCTTCGGGTCATTCCTCACTACTAGATATATGTTTCACCTCTACACCTGACGCCTGTCAAGTCTCGCAGCTTTGCCTTCACGGCAAATCCGACCACGCTGTAGTCTCTCTTAGTATTTCTTTCCACTCTCACTCCCCCCAGGCGACCCCAACCTATAGGACCTCCTACCTATACCAAAAAAGCTGACTGGGATGCCTTTCGCGATTTCCTACGCGACGTCCATTGGGGAAAAGTGTTCGATCTATCAGCTGATGACTGCCTCTGAGGTCTCGTCATGGGTGAAAGTTGGCATTGATGCCTTCATACCCACCAGGAAGTATTGCCTAAAACCTCATTCCTCTCCGTGGTTCTCTCTTGCCTGCTCAGCCGCCATTGCCCACAGGAACCATTACTTCCGTCTATTTCGGAGACAGTCATCTGATCACAATCGGCACCTGTTCACGTCTGCTCGCAATGAGTGCAAGAGAACCCTAAATGACGCCAAACGGTTGTTTACTGAGAGAATGTGACAGCGCATAGCTGACCGCAGGTTCGGCTCCAGGGACTATTGGAGGATTTGCAAACGAGTGCGGAACAATATCAAATCCTCAATAGCTCGTTTAATCCATGAATTTGAGGTTCTCACGTTATCTGGGGACAAAGCTGAGTGCTTTACCCGCAGATTCTCATCCAACTCTACATTTGACTCATCTGGAGTACACCCACCCGATTTCCCTATTAGAACTGAGCCCAAACTGCATGACGTATATATTACCCCGACAGTACTATCCCGAGTAATTTCAAAACTCGACCCCCATAAGGCAAGTGGAGACGATGGAATCCCGGTGATAGTCCTTAAGAGGTGTGCTCCTGAACTTTCCTCTGTCCTCTCTAAACTGTTTAACTACTGCCTTTCTGCTTCCTACTTTCCTGCATGTTGGAAGTTCTCTTCAGTCGTTCCTATATTTAAGAATTGTGGTGAACCCTCGGACCCATCCAACTATCGTTCTATCAGTCTTCTACCGATATTCGGGAAAGTATTCGAGGCCATAATCAATGCTGAAATAGTTCAACATCTTACTGCCCACAAACTCTTCTCTGACAGGCAATATGGCTTCCGCTTTACCAGGTCCACGGCCGACTTGCTAACAACCGTAACGGCGTACATGCTCCAGGTCCTTAATGAGTCTGACGAGGCTCGCGCAGTTGCTCTGGACATCTACAAGGATTTTGACAGGGTTTGGCACTTTGGCCACCTATGCAAGCTACGGGGTTGCGGTATTACCGGTCGCCTGCTTGACCTAATCCAATCTTTTTTAAATAACCGCAAAATGAAGGTCGTTTTGAATGGTCATGTCTCTTCATCCTACACCACGAATGCTGGTGTCCTACAGGGCTCTATTCTGGGCCCGACGCTCTTCCTTATTTTCATCAACGACCTCCCAGATGAGATCAGTTCCCAAGTAGGAATCTACGCAGATGACACCACAATATACTCCCGCACCAGTAAGAAACCTGTCGTGGCGGACAGACATAATCTCGCTGCTGACCTTGAATGGAATCTACATTCTGTGGTGAATTGGGGCAAGAAGTGGCTTGTCAACGTCAATGCGTCTAAGACCAAGCTGTTGTCTGTCAACCATCACAGGCAACCTCTCCTGCCTCCCATAAGCATGGACCAAGCGATTCTCCCTGAGAGCAACACACTACGCCTCCTCGGCCTTACCCTCTCCTCAAACCTCAAATGGAACCACGATATTGAATCCATAGCTAAATCTACTGCTAAGAAGTTGGGTCAATATGTCGATCCAGGATGTTTTTTTCCGCCTGAATCCATCCTGCATATATACAAGTCAACCATCCGTCCGTGCATGGAGTACTGCTGCCATTTATGGTCAGGCGCCCCTGCTGTTCTCCTCAGTGTTCTCGACAGGCTCCAAAGGAGAGTCTGTAATGTGATAGGTACTGATCTGGCGGCTCGACTGCAGCCGCTTCCCCACCGTCGAAATGTGGCCTCCCTTTGTCTGTTTTATAAATAATTTCATAACTTCTGCTCGGACGAACTTAAGTCACTGGTGCCTCCTCAACAGGTGTTTACTCTTGCAACCAGCCTGGCAACTGGGTCCCACCTATTCACAGTCAGGTTAGCTAAATGCAGACGACAATTCTACTCCTTCAGCTTCTTCTCTCGCACTTCCCGCCTGTGGAACTCGCTCCCATATTCTTGCTTTCCTGACGGCTGCAACCTCCAGAAATTTAAATGCAATCTCCATACTCATCTATTAACCACTGGACTCTAGCTCTCTCCCCATCCCCGTATATCCTTCCCTTTCTCTTCACCTATGTATCTGTCATCGCACCTGCCTTCTCAGCTTTCTATTGTTCCTTGCTAACTAGTTTGTACTCCTCACTCTTTTCTAATTAATCTTTTTACAGTTATGTAGCCCCCCGCTCATCAGTGGCATTTCTGCCTTGCTCGGAGTGAAATGATTAAAAAAAAATATATATATATATGTGTATGTGTGTGTGTGTGTGTGTGTGTGTGTGTGCGTGTATGTGTGTGTGTGTGTGTGCAGGCCGGTCGGCTTTCAGTCTCGGTTGAAAGCAATCGGATGTCTAGCCGTACTGATAAACTGTGATGCAGCGAAAGAGAACTGCGGATCATTATTTATATACATATATATATATATATATATATATATATATATATATATATATATATATGTAAAATTAAATATATAATTAAACTGGTTGGAAAGAGCCCCATACATGTATTTGCAGTCGCGTCCATAATATAAGGAAAGGAAACAACAAAGACACAAATATGTGTATTACTTAAAAAGTAATTCATGATTAGCAATGAAATTTTTACCGAATAAAGATTAGGCTGTAATGCATAAATATTAAAAAGTTACAACAAATTACATAATAGTTTGTTTTTTTTTAAATAAGGATTAAATGGAACAAAGAAAAAAGCTACTGAACTAAAGTTAAGGAACGATGTTAATAATTTGCATAAACTTTAATTTATTTTCTTGAAAACTCGATAGAGCTTTTCAACAATAATTAAAAGTTCATTTATTATTAGCAATATCGCAAATTCTACACGCAAAACGCTCTCTTTTGAAGAAAAAACTCATTATTGCTCACTACAAAAAAAAGTCAATTTCAGAATTTTCTGATATTGTTCATAGGTCTAAAAGTGTCGTTCATCGTGTAATTATCAGGCATAAAACCGATAAGACGTTAGACATAAAATCAAAAACGGGCAGCCCGCCAAAACATCACAAAGAGAAGATCGAAGAATTGTTAGAATATCTACAAAAACCGTCTTGAAATTGCTACATCATTTGCTCGTCAATTTAATGAAGACACGGGTAATAAAATCTAAAAAAAACGGTTACTCGCAGGTTTAAAAAATGCAGGATTGCATGCCTGTATTCCAGCATCGAAGCCTCTCATTTCAAAGCAAAACCAAAGGGCACACCTGGAGTATGCGAGAAAACGTGTTGTTTGGACTGACACACAATGGGATTGAGTTCATTTCAGTGACGAGTCCAAGTTTACTATATTTGGTTCTGAGGACAAAACTTACATACACCGTAGAACAGGTGAAAGACTGTCTTCTCATGTGTAAAACAAACCGGTTTGTTTTACACATGCAAATCATGCATTATTTTTTAATACACATATTTATGTCTTTGTTGTTTTCGTTCCTTATATTATGGCCGCTACTGTATATTTATATATCTACAGTAAGAGATATATTACATGGAAAATGACTTTTACTTGCGCTGATATTACGAGGAAATGGATGTGATAGTAAACCACCCAGTTTAAAATATTACAGCTTGAAAAACAGTTAGTTAACAAGAGTTGAAATTCAACATGTTCTCATAGATTAGACTGGCGGGAAAATACGATTATCTGATTGTATAAATCAAGTTTTCATGAAACCACGCACAGAAAAAGTAAGAACCTCCTACATGATTTTTCTTTGAGTATTATATATTTTTTATTGTTTATTTGTTTGTCTGTTTTTGGTTTGTTTGTTTGTTTGTTTGTTTTTTGGTTTTTTGGTTTTTTGTTTGTTTTTTGTTTCTTTATTCACAAGGTTTTCCAGCCGGTAGGTTAAACATTTCTTTGTGCATTGTTTATTGTAGTGTATATTCTTTTTCTTTATTTACGTTCATGATTTTCGGCTTGGCTTTTCGATTACATTTTATTTCTTATTTTAAGTATTTTGCTAATAGCAAAATAGAAGATTTTGTAGTATTATAACCGGACATAAGGACATAAATCACTGATCAAAACATTAATTCTGATTAATCGAAACCTTGTTATCGTTCATTTGATCTTTATTTGAAAAACCCGAAAAGTGGCCATATGAGTTTTGTTATTTTTTCTGAAATGTTATGTCCCATTAAGACGTAGGGAATCATGGTTATTTTCTTCATCATTTGTAAAGAGCCATAAAGCTCTTCTAGGGTTTTAAATTGTACAGGGAGTGAAGTATATATAGAAAGAAGGATAGACATAAAGAGTGAGGTATGTACATATATGCATAGATAGATTCATGTTCTTTTCTTTTAAGTTATAATACAAAAATGAACAAAACTTATGAGGGGGGATTTTGAAT
>JBBBDQ010000224.1:3890000-3970000 GCA_037127315.1 Ascarosepion bandense | reverse complement strand
TTAATTTTTATAATTAATTCTGGGTTTTATTTATCATTTCTGTTTGCTTTACGTTGACTATATTCAAGAAACATTTTTACAGTTAGTTCTGGGCTTTATTTTTATTTTTACAATTAATACTGTGTAGGGCCGGGAGGTTTTTCCCGTCTGAATCCATTCTGCACATATATAAATCTACCATCCGCCCGTGTATTGAATATTGATGCCACATCTAGTCGGGTGCCCCTGCTATTCGCCTCGTGGTTCTTGACAAAATTCAACGGAGAATCTGCTCGGCTGAAGTCGCTCTCTCACCGGCGTGATGTGGCTTTCCTGTGTCTCTTCTACAAATACTTTCACGGCTTCTGCTCTAAGTAACTTAGCCTACTGGTGACCCTAGGTAATAATTTTCTGGATTTACTAGACTAGCAGCTAGATCCTACCCTTTTACAGGGAAAAAGATAAAATGTAACCGCAATTTCTACTCAAACAGCTTCAGTTCTTGCACTTCTCGCCTATAGAATTCCCTTCCGTATACTTGCTTCCTCGATAGCTACAATCTCCAAGTATTTAAATGTAAGGTCAATAGTCATCTCTTATCTCACTGACTTTCTGTCAAGCTTTTTTCTTCATCCACTCCATCCATCACACCAGTATTCTCACCCTTCTATTACCCTCTTCCTGACACCCCCTATAAACTACCCCTGTTTCTTATTACTTTCCCCCTATGTAACCCCCTGATCACCAGTGGCAGTTAAACTGCCTTGCTGGGAGTGAAATGACAAAAGAAAGTTCTGCATTTTACTTTTATTTTATAATTAATCCCGCATTTTATTTTAACTTGTATAATTCATTCCACATTTTATTTTTACTTTTATAAATACTATCGGATATTATTATAACTTTTGTAATTAATTCTGAATTTTAATTTGACTTTTATAATTATTACCGGATTTTATTATAATTTTCATCATTAATTCCGCATTTCACTCTAACTTTGATAATTAACAAGGGATTTTATTTTAATTTTTATAATTAATTCCGGATTTTATTTTAACTTGTATAATTATTTTCGCATTTTATTTAAACTTTAATAATTAATAGGAGATTTCAATCTAATTTTTCTAATTAATTCTTCCTTTTATTTTGACTTGTCTAATTAATTCCGCATTTTATTTTACTTTTTATAATTTAGAACGGAATATATTTTATTTTTTATAATTAATTCTGTACTTTATTTTAACTTGTATAATTAATTTCACATTTTATTCTAACTTCAATAATTAATATTTTTTATTTAAATTTTTATAATTAATTCAGGTTTATGTTTTCCATTTATGTTTGCTTTACGTTGACTATATTCAAGAAACATATTTACAGTTAATTCTGAGCCTTATTTGTATTTTTACAATTAATTCTGCATTTTCCCGCAGTTTATTTTACTTGTAAAATTAATTCCGCATTTTACTTTTACTTTTATCATTAATATCTGATTTTATTATAATTTTAATAATTAATTCCGGATTTTATTTTAACTAGTATAATTAATTCTGCATTTTATTTTAGCGTTAGTAATTAATACGGTATTTTATCTTAATTTTTTATAATTAATTCCTGATTTTATTTTAACTTGTATAAATAATTCCAGGTTTTATATTTAATTTTTTATCTATAATACGGGATTTTATTTTAATTTTTATAATTAATTACGGGTTTTATTTTAACTTGTATAAATAATTCCAAATTTTATTTTAACTTTTATCTGTAATAAAGGATTTTATTTTAGTTTTTATAATTATTTACGGATTTTATTTTAACTTGTATAATTAATTCCGTACTTTATTTTAACTTTAATAATTAATACGGAATGTTATTTTATTTTTCTAAATAATTCTGGATTTTATTTATACTTGTATAATTAATTCAGTGCTTTATTTTACCTTTAATATTTAATACAGGATTTTATTTTAACTTTTATAATTAATTCCGAGTTTTAATGTGGACTTTAGTGTGTTAATCAGCCCTTCAGTTTTCTCAATCGTTTAAAACCGTTTCGGTTTTCGTAGATTTTACCCGGGTTTTACTATTTTAGCAGATAAGAACCAATATATCTATACCGCCGTCTGTTTGTTACCAGCCACTATGAAGTCTATTATTACCATTGCCATCAATAAGGAATCAAAATGTCAAGATAGATAAATATGGATTATTTCTAAGTTAGGAAAATTTCTGCGATAAAACCTCATAAAAAAGGTAGGCATATACTTAGTATTTCCTTGTTTTGCTAATTCTCGTATGTTTATTTTTTTTTTCTTTTAATTTTATATTGTTTCTATAAAGAGAGTCTATTGAACAACGCCATAGCAAGGACTTCGTTCAAAATTGAAAGAGAATTGACAAAATGTTCCTCTAAAATACTTTCTCTTCTTCAACCTTATCATTGTTCACATGATACTACATTTTAACATTGCACTCTTACGTCACTTCCAACTTGCGTTGAATGTCTATTGCTATTCTATCTCGTGCCACACAATTGCGAAACCAAAATTTTGATTGCTTCCTAAGTCGGTTTAATTTCTTTTTAAATACAAAATGTTTTATTTAAAAAATATTCTATAGCTGGTTTGTGCTTGGCTGCACGCTTCAAGACAATTTGCTTAATTTGCCACTACGGTGAGACCGAATAATGAGACGATCGGGAATACGTTACTATACGTTGTATCTTCGGTTTTTCAGCTTTTTTTATACAATTAGCAGAAATACTGAATGCAAAGGAGGTACAAATTAATGGCAGGGAAGATTAGAGACTGAAGAGAATGCAGTAAGGATGAAAAGATGTATAACTTTGTCGTCTTTTGTAAAAACTGAATTGAAATCGATCTTTTCAGCAATTTTGGCAAAGAATGAAACTTACACACATGAAGATATGAAGTATAAAATATAAAACGTTACACACACACAAATATATATATATATATATATATATATATAGTGTTTAATTGTGGTAATGTTTACCACCAAGGTTGTTGTTTTTTCAGTGGTTTTACTAATAAAATGTATTTTGACAGAAGCAGATTCTTCATCGTATTCTGCTCGATATTAGGGTGAGAATAGAGTTTGTCACTTTTATTGAGCAGGTTCATGCCGACTTCGAAATTTCGTGAGGACACCGATATGATGTCTCCCTCGTTGCTTGCAAACTAATTCTGACGAGTGAGAATATGAGAAAAACAAAACATTAAGGAGGAAGTTCCCCAAGCATGAAGTGCGAGAGAAAAAAATAGACAACAAAGAACTGACAGTTTCGTCTTCTAATTACAATTGCAAAAAGATTAAACCCAAGTTAAGCTAATGCTGTTGTCAAGGTGATTTACCAAAGAGGAAAAATCTATATATAGAGAGAAATGGCACAAAGATGCTACGTTATAGAGGTTGAGAAGTGACTGAAACCGAGATGCCAGGTCAGTATAAATAACATTGCAGATTCAACTTTAGATTTCATCAACACTCTCTAAATACGTATCAGAAACACCAGACCAGATTTGACAGCAATATTCACTGCATGAACGAATGGTAGAATGTGCAAAATAGATTCTGTCGAGAAAGATTGTCTAGCACGAGACAGTGAACCAACTAGCAGCAAATATAGCAATTCATTCAATATAATCTTTTACTTCATGTCATCTGAAAACATTAACCCTGGAAGGCGCTCTTAAAGGTTAGCATCAGCCATGCTGATGGAAGGTGAAAAGGTCAAACGATTGAAAGAAGATAGTGTCGTTTTGGGGGCGTTAAAATTAACAAGCCATTTAGTTTGAAAATATTATCTTAGTAATATCTTTTGACATACATGCCGACGCGAAAGTTGTCATTCAAGAGTAGCACTTTATTGACAAACTCATATAGAGAAAGAAAAATTAGTGATTATGAGACAAACATTGAAATATACATTTGATCACGTGAAATCTTTTCATAGCAACGACTCATCTAATCTCAGATCAGACTTAAATCCACCTCGAATCTAACTAACCGGCATTCATTGAAAACTCCGACACAGACGACATCGAAGTGAACAGAGAGCAGTTTATAATCTCTTCTTTACTTAAGACGATACTGAAACTAGATTAATGATGCAATGTCGTTCGATCCCCCCGCCCACCAAAAAAACAAAACAAAACATGATGTCACATAGATTTAACCATTCTTAAACATTCCATCTTATCCACCTCTAGTGCATTATGGGTAATTTTGTTCTGTTATAAAATATTTGAGGCTTACGGCCGTAACACGTTAAACCACCGGTTCCCGTATGATCACCGACGTTAAGCAAAGTCGAGTTCGCTCAGTATCAAGACAGGCGGCCGCTTCAGAACACCAGGGTCGGTATTCTTTATTTTTTGGTTGTGAAATGGATAATAGCACGAAATTGTTACTCGGTGAGTCGAGTTCCAACTTTCATTTGGTATGTTATATTCACTTACGCGAAAATAGCTTTGGAAGTTTATTTATAATCCACCTTCCTAGATATGGGTTAATTAGTATGACCTGAATCACTAAATCCTTATCTCAAAGAATTCTTACAATCTAAAAATATTTTATAGCTTTAAATAACCTGTAAACTGTTGATAAACCGTAAAAAACAAATCAATATAAACCAAACGTTTGTGAGAAAGTGTGAGAAACGTATTAATAATGCTCGCTTTCTTTTAAAAATATACGGTGTTCCATTAACTTGGACCGATTTTAAATGCAAATTAATTTTAAGCGTCTCATGACTTTTTTCAATTTCTTTCAGATTTAACTACTTCAGTTTTTGGCAGTTTCAACCATAATATTAGAAAAATAGATGTTCAAACAAAAATGCATTGACTTTATTAAATGAGAAGTTCCCAAGTCGCATCATCTCTCAACACAGTGATGTCAGTTGACCACTAAGATCGTGCAACTTGGCGCCTTTAGATTTCTTCCTTAGGCTAATCTCAAAAGTAATGACTGTGCCAACAAGTCAACAACAATCAACAGCTGCAGGATGAAATAAAAAGATATTATTTTTTTATATTTTGTAATGTCATGGTGAAGCACGTGTTAAAGCACGAAAAGCTGTTCTTTCTATAAATATTTTAGAATATTACTACAGTATTCATAGTTGATTCTATTAATTGACGGCTTAAGTTTTTTAAGTTTTAAAAAATTCCATTTTGGATAATTTTCATGTTCTAATGAACGCTAAGCAATTTGTCAGCCGTTATATTTGAAGCAAGAAAAAAAATTACAGTAATTTTTAGCAACACAGTTTTACGGTTATTTTTGTTACCACAAGCACACCACTTAAGATGAACTCAGTAAGAGATTGAGAGTAATTGGGAACATCGAGATAGGAATAATAACATCTGTCAGCGTTACAGCTCATTTCATACATCTTTCAATTATAATACGCAAAAGATTATCCGTAAGTATGAACTGATTTTATTAAAAATACACACACACAATATTTGCATTTTATTTCATCTGACATGTCTAAAAAAGTTTCTGCCTAAACACACACACACACACACACACGCACACACACACACACATACACACATATATATATATTCGCAATCCGCATGTTTTTTTTTTATTTGTAACCTAAAAAGAAAGAAAGGCTTGGAAAATATAACCCTCACAGGGCATATAGAAGGCAAGTGAGATAGAAAAATTTAGAGATTCACTTCCTTGGCAAGCTTGCGTTAATGGATGGTGAAACGGGGTCGGGAAACTTAAAAAGAGAGAAAAAGTGCCATGAGTTACACAAGTTAGGAAGATGTGGAGATATATGATTGCCTATATATTGGCGCTGCAGAAAATACAATCAAGCCACTTATTGTGCTCTGTCCTAGTCAATTTATTATTTTCATTTATGAAACGATAGACTGTGAAAAAAATACCAGATTTTTTAATACATTTTCCCAAGTATGTCATATGTTTGAGAGGTGTGAGTAACATTTACGATTTGTTTTATGTTTATAACATTCACCTACGGTTTCTTTAAGAAATATACATAAGAGAGGCAGTATCTCGATCACTAGTTTTTGAAAGTTTTGTCATAAATCTGACAGTAGTCTGTGATGGCTTAATTTAAAAGAGGGAGTAGAAAGAAAGAAAAACTTAAAAGGAAGATAATTAAAAGAATGGAAGAACAGAATATTGAAGATAACCTCTAATTTGCTAAGACGACAGAAGAAAGGAATCGAAAGAGAATAATAAGTGAGGAAAGAGAAAAAAGAAGAGAATGTAAAGAGAAAAAAGAAAAAATATTTCAAAGAGAAATAAAAAGAAGAACAAAGAAATGTTTTAGCCGCAAGATAATTAGATGAAATTCGGTGAGTAACCAAAATAATTTAATAAACAATCCAATAGAAAATTAACCCCAAGAAAAAATCTGGAATAAGGCTAAAGAGCAATCGATCACAGAAGATAGTAAGAAAAAGTAGGAGTGAAACAAGGATTTGAATAATAAAATGTCGAAAATTAGAATACAGGAGGAATGGAGAGTTGCAACGAAGGCAAGAATAATAAAGATTATGCTGACGATGATGACAAGAATGAAAGAAAACAATGTAAATGAGTCCATTTGTTAAGTGTAAGCCTTTGAGGCCTCCAGAGAAGGTAAATTTCGTCATGGATGTGAAAATCAATTACTGGGTTTGTATGTTAAATTAGATGCTTTCCTTCTTTTGTGTACCGTGTCTCTTCAGGATGTAGGCGGTCATGTTTTTCCACTTCTTCCTATCCCTTATAGCTTTTAACAATCTTCTTGTTAACCATAACAAACCCTGATTTGCCATCCATTTACTTAAGCCTATATCACGCTTTGCTTTCTCCAATCTCCTCTTTCTTCTATCTGTCCTGTGAGTATCAAATTCTCTAAGCCCTCATTCATCTACCACAAGCTTCAGCTACTTTTTCTGATGTTAAGTAAATATCAGTCTCTTTTTCGTTTCCATTCTTTCCAAAACCTTGTGTCATTGCTCACATGTTCGGTCCATGGTATTTCTGCATTCTTTTGTAGAACCACATTTCGTCTTTCCCTCATCTTTGATGAGAATGTCCAGCATTCGCTGCCATATTTAAAGACAGAGATTATATTACAATCCAGTACTCTCTTCTTTTCCTAGATACTCTACTCAATTTCCGGAATACATCCTTGGCCATGCCAATACGTCTTCGGATTTCAGTGTAATACATTCTGTCTACTGTTGTATTGCCTTCCGTTTAAATTTGTCTATCTGCTTCATTTTAGTTCCCCCAGCCTCTAGTTGACATTTTGGGTTCCTGTTTTTACTAGTGACCATGCAGTCTTTTTTCTCGTAATTTATATGTTTGTATTTCTTTCCTGTTTCTTTAGCTATTCTTTAGCACTCGGACCATCTGGGTAACTTATATTATTCAGATTGTGGCAGCAAATAACTAATCCAAGCAGAACTTTTAGGTCTCTCAAAATTGTATTGGTTGAACAGACCAATACAATTTGGAGAAGAAGACACATCCTTGTCTTACACCCTTTTCTATCTTTTAATATTTGCAGAACTCGTTTCCTGTCTGTATGCAGGATGTTTGCTGCCAGTACAGGTTCTTGATTACGCTAATGCCTTTCTGAATATGTCAAGGTTGCCGAGTATCTGTCTAAAGTATTTGTGGCGTACTTTGTTGAACGCCTTTGCGTAGTCTATGAAACACAGATACACGTCCTTTTGCATCTGTATTGCCCTTTCCGATAGTTTTCTAAGCATAAATATCGCTTTCCTTGTTCAAGTGTACTTGACGAAACCGCACTGTTCTTGTCCTATCTCTGGCCAGATTCTGCTGCGTTTTCTATTCATCAGAATTCAAATCATGAGTTTTATTTATTTTTTTTTTTAATCATCTCACCCCACGCAAGGCATTCCACTGCCACTATTGTGCATGGGGCTACATAGGGGAAGGTAAAGAGAAGGAGTGGATAGACATAGGGAATGTCAGGAGAAAGGTGACAGATGAGTAAGGATAGCGAGGATGAGGGTCGGACAGATGGAAAGAGTGCTTGATAGAATGGGAGCAGGTTAGTGTGTTAGGAGGTGTCTATTGACCTTACATTTAAACTCCTGGAGATTGTAGCCGTCGGGGAAGCAATCGTTTGGAAGAGAATTATTATCTGATTGCTCGATAGAGTTTACATTTTTGGGGGGCTTAGCTTCTTAGGCTGTCCTATGAAATTCGATTTGCTTAGATGTTCCGATATATCACCAGTATTGTAAATTTCATTTATTATTTGTGCAGTTTTTTTTACGCCGAAATCGTCTAAGGCTGTCAGTATGTGCATTAAAATTCTGTCTGGTCCTGTTGTTTTGTTTCTATTCAATTTGGCCAGTGCTGCTTCCACTTCAGATTTCAATATTTCCGGTCTGTCGGTACTTTTATATATTGACAATTGCTCGCGCTTGTTGTGGAAGAGATCTCCTTTATGTTCTTCATATCACTGAAGTATTTTCTCTTTCACTAATATGAGTGTTTCATTCGTTGATTTGATACATACTGTTTTATATATACTCAATAATATATATTGATTAATACATATGAATTATATATATAAATATATATATATATATAAATATATATGAATAAAATATATGAATAAAAATAGAATAAAATATATGAATAAAAATACATATGAATAAAAATTCATATATATATATATATATATGAATACATATATATACATATTGTTTTATGATTTGATACATACTGTTGAGAAACATATCTTTTGCCCTGTTACTTCTATTATTTCTGTAAGCATGTTTTCTTTATCAGTTATCCTCAATCTCTCTATTTCTGCAATTAGTGCAGCCTGTTCTGTGTTCATTTTTTTTTATCTGTTACACAAGATTGTTTTTATAACTGATCAAGACAGCCAGGTATATACACGATGCTATAAAGCATCTGATGAAAATATTTCGGCGGAATAATTTCGTACGCACTCTACAGATTAAGATTTGAAAGTAGAAATTACAAGAATGTAGTATTTAAACATCACTATTCTTAGAGAAACGATAGTAATGATTAAGAATGATTATATAAACATGAAGAAAATAACTAGGAATTTATCATTTCTTGAAAAAACACATAAAAGTTGATAGAAGACATTTCTCACATACTTAGATTTTGAATAATATCGTTAGATCCAAGATGAAAGATTTCGTAAATGGTTTGTATCAAACAACAAATCAAAATGAAAAAGAGGAAGAACAACCAGAAAAAAACACAGAACTACCAGAAGAATCACCAGAACTACAACAATTATCAGAACCGGAAGACAAGAAGAATAAAAAAAAAAAAGAAACCAGAAGAAAACAAAAACCAGAGCAAGAATGTTATAATGGAACATCCTATCATCCCCGAGAGTTGACTCGCCGAAGAGATTAAAAAGTAAGGAAGTATGAGACGATTTGACTTGCGCTACCGGCCGTCAGGCTGGGGTCCAAAATGACCAAATTAAGACCAGTTTAAACCGGTTCTGAACCTATCCACTTCGGTGGAAAGGTAATGTTTGACCATTACCTGGGCGTACGCGCTCAGTTCCCCACGTTTAAAAAGACCTTGTGTCACATCTCTCTCAAGTGAGGGAGAAAAGTAAATAGCCTTCCACCTTAAATTGCTGGTGGCAAAAACAATATTAGAAACTGAAAAGAAAAAGCCGCTCAGGAAACCAGCCCCGGCGAGTGGACTGAGGTAGTTAAAAGAAGAAAAAAAGTGGCTTCGCCTCCACATCAGCAGAAAGTTCAGACAACAATAGAAATGTCAACATCGAAAAAGAAGCCTCAAAAAGAGGCAAAACAAAAACAAACACAAAAACAACAACCAGCACTGGATGAACAGCAGATAGGGTGCGATGAAATGTCTCACCCACGATCTTCCTTCTTGAAAAGTGTGAAACATGAGGAAGAAGAAACTATACAAAAAAAGGGGAAGGTAGATGTATCTGAACGCGACAGGGCGGAACGGGTCATGGTTGCCGCCAAGACCCAATCCACCCCTGTATCCACCCAATCCACCCCTCTCCAGTTAGAAATATTTCTGTTCCGCCCCCACACTCTCCTTCCAACCATAAACACCCGGAAATCTGATCAACCCTCCCCAATACAGACAAACCCTCTCCGAAAATAGAAAAAAAAAGAAGAAACGAGAAAACCCCGACAAAAAACCGATGTCTGCCTTAGAGAGGGTCTTTTCCTCCCAGAAGACCCTCCTAAAGCCATTGTTTAAATTGTCCTCAATCGACGGAATGTCGATCGAGGACCCCAACAATTTTCCGAAAGCCCTCTCATCAGGAATACCGGGACAACATCAAAGCTTGGTACTTTCTGCGGGGGGCTTTAGAAGCTTTCCCCGATATTAAAATAACCCAAATAGGATCTAAATGCCTACAATAACTTGTTAATTTTTGTGCTGCGAGGGTCCCTGTCAACCTTCATCTTCCTCTTTATTGGCTATAAAACTTACCTTCCCTACGGACGTCGGCGGCATGGTCAGGAAGTACGAATTACGTCCGATATCGGATCAGGCAGTCTGGGACAATCTGTCGGGGTCCCAACGCCCGCACATTTCCATCAAGTCTGTATCTAAGGGGTAACACTTAGAAATGTCTTTCAAACTAGCCAGCTTGAATGCGAGGGGCCTGAAAGATCTGAGTAAGCCTACTCGCCTGCTTCGTGATTTCTTGTCCTTCGGGGTAGATATGGCTGTGATCCAGGAGACACACTTTGCTTGCGATGCTGATGCTCGTGTGCTGTCTATCGTCTTTGTTATCGATTCAGCCTACGGGGACCAGCAGAACAGAGGTGTTTCTTTGTTGGTTAAACGTACCTTGGGTGCGAGGTTGGGCCCTATCTATGTCGGCGCGGGGGGCCGGTTGATCGTGGCCGATATTTCCGTGAAAAGTAGGTCGTTTCGGATCGTGGCGTATTATGCACCCGACGATGGGGACAAGCGTGTCTCGTTTTTCCCGTTAGTTGAGGCCTTTGTTAGTGGATTCATCGCTCCTAGTCTTAGTGGGGAATGGAATGCCGTCCTTGACCTTAAGTTAGATAAGGCGCGAGGAGCTAGCGGGAGGTTGAGTGATCGTAGCTTGGTCGATCTGATCGACGATTTCGGTCTCGTTGATAGATGCCGGGCCGATCACCCTGGGGGGAAAATGTGGACGTGGGCGCTTAGTTGGCCGTTTACCCAGATAGATAGCTATCTGAATACAATGTTAGTCAGAAGGGTCGAACTAGATTTATTAGATTGTCCCACGTCATACTTGGTAGACTACTCGGACCACAATATTGTTTGTACCCGGGTGGAGTTAGACGGTAAGCCTAGGTTGGTTGGACACTGAAGGTTCAACGTGTCCTTACTGGACAAGCGGGACTTCCGGCAACAGCTAACTAGAATAGTGTAGCTAGAATTAGTGGAGGCGGATATCGGGTATAGGTGGTGGGAGAAGGTTAAGGATAGCATTAGGTCTTTCACCGCTGATTATAGCCAGATATATATATACTAGGTGCAATTGGTAAATTGTCGCAATTATTTTATTATTTCAACTATTCTTTAGGCTGAGTCTGAGCTCCAGGACCATGGATTAGTTTTAAAGATTCATTACACCCGAGCAACGCCGGGCTATACTGCTAGTATACAATATTTCTATAACACATGTTTGTTATTTCTTAAACCTATCACTTGGTCACAACAAAAGTATAATTACTTTGATTCGAAACAAATATTATTTACTTGAAGTTTAAAATATCACAGAAATGCATTTTTAACACAGCGAAAGCTGTTTATTTAAGCAATTGACATGTTTAACAGCTTGATAATAAATTGAGGTTTATCTGATGTTATTCAAAAGAGCCTTTATCCGTAAAAAAATAATGAAATATAACGTGAGCACCACTTATATATAATTTTTAAATAGTAACAAATCATAAAATGTTTTTAAAATATTCTCCTTAATATAGTGTTATATTTAATATTACATATTTCCAGCTTTAAATTTACCATAGTTATCGTTCTTATTTTCTGATAATGTCGTGTATGGGCTACCGTATCTACAAAAATCGTTTATACACATGCACGTTTATACACATGCACAATCATTTTAAATTTTTAATAAAATATTGGTGTTATTTGCACTATGCATTTCCACTTGCAATGAGTAAATATAGGTTTACAGCGGAACGTGCCGTGTGCGACCATCTTTCTCGGCGACCACTTGACCGTTTTTCCATGAATAATATTGCTAATGTTATTTGACCCCCAGTGAGCAACCACCTCCAGGACGCGACCAATGAGTGGAAATCCTTTATCAACGACCTTTTAAAAAAAAGTCCATTTTGGCCGTACACTCCCAACTTCTAAATTAGGAGAAATTAAAAGAGTAATCTATACTGCGAATATCATAGATCGAGCCTGTGAGCAATGATGAGGTCTTGGAAATGATGGAAACAAAAAAGGAATTAATACTGAGAATCAGGAAGAGATAGCTGAAGTTCCTGAGATACGCAATGAGGAAGGAGGGCCAGATAGAGAGAAAAGGATACAGGGGAAAGCAACGGATAACATATTTGAAGGACCTATAGACTCATCCCAGCTAAGGCTAATAAGATGAAGACACTTAAAGATAGATTCTTCAGGGCAAAAAGAAAGAAATCCTTCGAGGTGGCGATCAATATATTCGAGTGGTCAAGACTCAGGAGAGGCGTACTCTGAGGTTGACCGACGATATGTGTGAGCCGTTTCGGCAGCATTTTGTGAGCCGGTTTACCAAGGACCATGGTCTCCGTGAAGAGTAATTTCGTTGCTATTTAGCTGACTTTCCCCTGCTTGGGCCGACTGAAGCAGCTAGCTGCGAGGGAGAGTTCACGAATGGCGAAATCCACTTGGCATTGAAGAGGGTCGCATGGGCAAGTCTCCGGGACTTGATGGCCTAAGCTATGAATTGTACTTGAGGCTGTTGCACATTTTTGTAGCGATTTTGACGGTCGTCTACAACAGCTCGTTTTGGCAGGCTTCCGTACCCGACCGGATTTCTAGAGATGTGATCACGCTGTTGTAAAAGGTCAAGAGTGTTGGGGGTTTAGATGATTACAGGCCCATAACTCTGTTAAACACAGATTTAAAGATTTTGGCCAAGATCCTGATGGAGCGCTTGCAGACAGTTGCCGAGATTCTGTTTTGACCTGAGCAGACTAGTGCTGTGAAGTGCCGAACAATTTAGAGCAACCTGCACTTTATCCACACGATCTTAGAGGGTGTAGAAGACGACGAACAAGCCGCGCTGATCAATTTGGATCAGTTCAAGGCATTTGATATGGTTGACCATCGATATCTGGCAGCTGTCCTGTAAACCGCTGGATTCAAAATCGACTTCTGCAAGTAGATCAGTCTACTGTATCGCTCCCCCAGTGCTGTGGGACAAGTGAACGGGATACGGTCGATCGCTTTTGCGCTGTCTCGGTCGGTTCGTCAGGGTTGCCCGCTGTCGCCCTTATTTTACGCTTTGGCGTTGGAGCCCCTTCTTTGCCGGCTAAAGGACTGGGCGTTCAGAGAAGCCCTACGCGGAATCACCGTTCCTGGTGGAGCTCAAACCAGGGTTTCTGCGTACGCCGATGACGTGACCATTTTCGTGTCGTCATTGAAGTGGTACAGAAGGCGACTGCGCGGTATGAAAAGGTGACAGGGGCCAAAATTAACCGTGACAAGTCTTCAGGCTTGCGGTTAGGTGCCTGGAAGGGCATACTCTCCCGGGGCCCTTCAGTTGGATTAACGGTTCCGTCCGCATTCTTGGGGTGTGGTTCGGGTCGGATCTTCAGTTAGAGAAACATTGGTCAGAGGTACTGGCAAAGGTTGGAGCGTCGGTCACGATTTGTCTTTGGCGGTGGTTGTCCGTGAAGGACAGGGCTGAGGTATGTATTACATACATCTTTCCCTTCGTCCTTTACTGGTTGTCGGTACTCCCTCTTTGTGATGACAAGAGAAAGGCGATCGAGCGCTTGTTGTTTGACTTCTTGTGGGGAAGACGCAAGCATCTGGTCAACAAAAGAGTCTGTGCTAAACATCCATCTCAAATGGGGCTAGGAATGCCACACGTGGAGTGACACCGGCACGCTTCGAGGTTGGCTTTTCTACGCCGCATAGTGACAGAGGCTTCGATTTTTGAGAGGAGTGTCAGGGATGCTTTTCATTGCCTTACTATCACTCCTCCGTTTCGCGGGCTAAGCGCCGTCGTAGGCCCCGAAATCAATCGGAATTCCTGCTCGCATGCCGAAGTGCTTTACGAACTATTTCTCGGTCTACAGATCATGATCGGCCTCGGAAGCACTTGTATCGTTTATTAGTGGAGAGGGTCGCGACAAAGGATCTCCTACGGGATCGGCTTGGCTTGTTGTTAGATGAGTCATGCTCGTTTAGATCTTGGGCGCCAGCAACGGATTACCTCAGCAACCCCGATTTTTTGCTTAGCTGGCGATTGATTCTGAATTTGCTATCTCTTCAAATAGGGCAGGGCAGAAATGCCTGATTGTCATCGGTGTGACCTTGGTTTAGAAGAAACGGCTGCGCACGCCTTCTTCCATTGTCTTCAGGTGTGCCACTTTTGAGACAATGTCGGCGGGTTGACGGCACGTATCAGGCCCGATCTTCTTGTGCCCATTAATCTCGCGTACGCGTGCGATAATATGTCGCCCCCGTTTACTGGGGTGAAACGGATGGTGTTTCTCACGTTGCTGGACGTAGCTCGAATGGTATTTCGGAGTCGCGAAAGAAGGCAATCTTGTGATATGAGCGTTATTCTTATCAGAATCTGATCGGATTCTTTAAGCATCACATTAAGATGAAAATCAGATATGATAGAAAGCGCTTGATATTGACAGATTTCATTAAAAGGTGGGTAGCAGTAGCAAGTCTGGTCCACGTGAATGGGGCTAGTTCTGATTTTCTTTGTTAAGTCCGTTACTATACAACGGGGTGGTTTCCTGTGAACAACTCCCTGTTTAAGTTAGTTGTCTTTTGTGTACCTAGTTAACGTGAATGAATGGGTTCCTAGCCTGTTTCCGGCTTTCTTTTTTGTTGTGACCCAAGTCAATATTCCCAACTTCCTTAATTTGTTTTGGTCCCATTTTATCTTGACTGGGCCAGTCTTTGATTTTCCATTCCGTTATTTATTTTATCCCTCCCCTCTTCCTTAGTGAGTGTGCCACTTGATTTCGCCGTTTGGCGGAATACAGCAGCCACTCTTGATTTTGTGGGATGGACGGGTCTTAGTAACATTTGTGTATTTTATTTAAATATTATGTTATATTTTAGTTTTGTTTTGGGGTATTCATCCCCTAGCCTCACATTTTTGTACCATTGTATTTTTATATAGATTTTGTAAAACAATTATTTGCAAATAAATTTTTATTTCTCCGTTTTTAAGCTCCCCTGTGACATTGTGGAATTATAGTGTTTGTAAGATAGTATGATGATGAACGAGCTCTTGTGGTAAAAGAAGAACTTTAAAATGGTTGGATTGTGAATGTGATTAGCTAGGTATAAGATAGATATTGAAGACCACCTTCTACCCAACCCTTTTTTCGACCATGTGTCACATTTTTGTATTTACAAAATAAATATCCTTCCGCTTCCATTCCGTCTTACCATTTTATTGAACTCTCTGTTAATTGTACTTTTCCGTACAATAAACTCTGCTATTTGTTTAACCTTTACGTATTCTGTAAATCGTTTCACTTAGAATTTACTTTTTATTGATATTGTTCCCGCGATATAACAAAGAAAAAGAAAAAGAGGACAAAAAGAAAAACCAGTATCGGAAGAAAAAAAGGAACTAAATTAAAAAAAAACAAAAAAGAAACAGAATCAGAAAAAGAGAAATTATGATCAGAAGTAAAAAAGAACAAAAATCAGAAGAAACAGAAAAACAGGAACCTAATAAAATGAAATACAAGAATCAGTAAAAAGGAACCAAAACCAGAAGAAAAAAAAAGAATCAGAATCAGAAGAAAAACAAAGAACCAGAAGAAAAAGAAAAAAATCAGAAACAGATAAAAAAAAACAGAAGAGAAAGAAGAACCAGAACCAGATGAAAATGAAGAACCAGAATCAAAACTAAAAGAAAAAACAAAACCAGAAGAAAAAAGAACCAGATTCAGAAGAAAAAGAAAAACTAGAATCAATAAAACATAACGACCAGATCTATAAACAGATAAACCAGAATCAGAAAAAAAAGAACTAGAACCAGGAAAAAAATACCAGAATAAGAAGAAAAAAACATAATCAGGAGAAAAAAAAGAACTTGAACTGAAAGAAAAAGAAAAAGTTAGAATCGGAAAAAAAGAAGAACCAGAACCAGAAGAAAAAAGGACGAGAATCATAAGAAAAAAAGAGAACCCGAAGAAAAGAGTAACCAGAATGAGTAGAAAAAAGATGAAAATTAGAAGAAAAAAAAAACAAAATAAAAATAAAAAGTGAACCAGAATCAGAGGAAAAAGAAAAACCAGGAACAGAACAGAAGAAAAACCAGAAACCGAACAGAAGAAAAGCAAGAAACAGAATCAGAAGAAAAACGAACCAGAACCAGAAAAACAGAAGAGAAGAAGAACAGAAAGTAAGAACAAGAAGCAAAATTCAGAAAAGGTTTTGCCGGTGGATAGACATGAAGAAATAATAGGCTCCCTTTTATTATGAACAGCTTATGATTACAACACATTATATGCTTGAGATAACGCATAATATATTAAGAAGAGCAACAACAAAAGACTTTTAGTGTGTCGATAAAAAATAAGAGTATAAAGACAATTATAAAGTTTAAAGAAAAATCAAAAAAGCAATACGAAGTTTTATTATATTCAACATTGTTAACCCAGGTGAATAAAAGAATGAAAATAAACTTTTCCCTGTCCTTTACAAAAGGAATAATTCGTGACAACACTCAGTTTTGCACTTCCCACTCTCTCCCTCTCTCATGTTGAGCAAAAATCAATATATACAATATCATATTTTATTCCGCAAGTCAAAGGTTTTACAATAAAATTGTTATTATCCAACTATAAATACAAATGTTTTAAAAATCAATTTATATGGTTGACACTTTGACTTATCAAAGCTTTATTAGAAATCTTTTAAAAAATATTAAGTTTCTCTGTGATAAAACACTTTTAAACTGTTATTAACTCTGTAACTCTCAATAATAAACGCCTTAACGCGAATGATACCAACATTATATATATATTATGTAAGTCATAAGTCATTTTTTCAAGGACGACGAAATCAAAAAGATTCAGTAGCGAGACTTTATTAAGCAGTCCTGCATATTTTAAATAAATATATATGACTGCATAAATTATGATATTTATTTTGTTAATTTCAACTATATAAATACTGTTATGATTCATGAGATATTAGAAACAATTTTCGCTGTAACAACCAGTGGAATATTTATCAGACAGAAACGAAATTGAGAAAAAGAAATACCTTTAATATTTACAAGACTGATAAATGTTTTTAAAAATGTGACAAATTAAACTAGTAACAAGCAATAAAACTGCATTGAACAACAACAACAAAAGCCCTGGTTTTGATTAATATTTGATGGCGGTGCTTCTGAGAATTATACATACACACATATATACATACATTCGTACACACATGCATATATATATATATATTTGATTGAATACCGCTGACAAGACGGATTTAATTAATTTTTAAAAAAATTTTCTAGCATCTAAACATTTTTCCGTTTTGTTAGAGATAAGAAATATAAAAAGTGTCCATAATTACAGTCTGAACTATGGACAATTAATAGTCATTTTTAGGGTGTTTATGTTAATTCCAAGTTTATCTCCAACAAATAGAACAATTTTAGGATGCTGGAAAAATTGAATAAATAAACTAAGTCTTCCTTGCCTGTCGTATTCAAATAAAGACATTTGGAAGAAGGGTTGCTTCTCTTATATATATATATATATATATATATATATATATATATATATCAAATAGATTGAGTTCTATAGCCTTGGTTGGCAACCAATCTAGCGAGACCTGATTACCGAAGCGTGTATCACACATGGCATTTAACTGACTGACTGACTGATATTGAAGTATCAGCAGAATTGTTGGTCATGACCTGGTGTCTCGTCTTCAGTGACTTCCCACCCACCTCGCCACAATGTTGCATCCTTGTGCTTTTTCTATAAATATTTTCATGGTAATTGTTCGGTCGAGCTTGTCGCTATAATACCAGGTCTCTATTTGGCAGTACAAGAATTGCCAATATGTTTTCATCAATTTATAGTCTAACTGTCCAGATGTAACTGCAAGTTTTATGCTAACAGTTTCTTCTCTCGGACTTTTGGCTTGTAGAACACTCTTCCGTCTCCATGTTTCCCATCCAATTTTGATCTTCAAATGTTTACATGCAATGTCAATCCTTATTACTGAAATTACTACGATGTCTTCCTAATTGTGCTTCTAGTGTTCTCACTTCTTCGTAATGTGTACCATAACAGCGACATATTTATCGACTCAATATATATGTCATACCAGTGACGTATACCAGAGTGACCTATGCTGTAAAACCCGCAAACCAAAATTGATGATCGGCTTGAAATATAACGACGGACAACGTGTGTATAAAAATAGTACAAAATACATTCAGTTTGTTCTCTACAATGCACCTGCAAAGGAATGACAGCTGGAGTTTTTTTACCTCTCTCTCTCTCTCTCTCTCTCTCTCTCTCTCTCTCTCTTATATAAGTTGACGCTTTGTCGAGCTTCATCCAATTACGACATTCCCGGGCAGGACTAATCACTAATTGTTGTCATTGACAGCAACGTTTTGAGGTAATCACATTATTGTTTAATTCATTGTTCAATTTTTCCCAGCTTTGACACGTTGATGCAATGCCACTTTATTTCATTGTTTCTGACAACCAAAATATATTCCTCGTTGGCTTACTAAATTATAATTAATTTTTCTATTCATTGATTTATTACATGAAATAATTTAATGTAAATTATATTCGCTTCTGACCGAAAAACTTAATTAGATTTTATTCTCGAGTTTATATTTCCGTCGTTGTTGACGCAATACACTGTTTAAATTTTCTTCATTTCAGTTTCGACTGAAATCACCGCATGTATTTTTTCGCCTTCGACAAGAACAATTTTTTTTAAGTTCAATTCTATTCTGTTGGTCCCCAAAATATATAACAAATGTTTCTGTTTTCTAATTCTAAGTCAGTAACCCCTTGTATTTTGTGACATTACTGCTATATATATATAAATACTTTACTCCGAATGTAGTGACATACTGTTTAATTTTTCTGCATTTCAGCTTGAACTGAAATTCTCCCGTCTTTTTTCTTTTTTTTTTCGACTTCGGCAGGAATAAAATACATATAAATAAATAAACATGTGTGTGTGTGTGTGTATGTGTGTGTGTGTGTGTGTCTGTGTGTGTGTGTCTGTGTGTGTGTGTCTGTGTGTGTGTGCAAATTTTGCGAAAACCGACTATGGTTAAGGTTTTTCATATAATTGTTTATGTGTTCTTATACTTTTTTCTTTTCATTACATAAATGACCCAAAATTTGTCGAAACTTTTTTATATATCCAAGCAATTTCTGTGATATTCTTAGCAGTATATTTTAGGAATATACTCGCGTCAACAAATCAAGAAAATGAACTTTTCAAAAGTTTAAAACGATAAATGTCATTATCAAAAATAATAATTCATCTGCAAGATCTAAATTACAGAGAAATAATGTCATTTATTAATTCAAATGTCTCTTAAGGAACCGTGTTCCTGAGCAATCCAATCGTACATAACATGATTAACAAAAAAAAAACCCCACGTTACATTTCTTTGATCATAGCTTAATTAAGACTCATTTAATACAAATGAAGACCTACCAAATTCTATCCGTAACATATTCGTTGAAAATGCTAATATAATAGCCTCATATAAAATAAGTTAAAAATAATGGAAGCATTATTACTAAAAAAGACAAGATCAATAGTCAGTAATATCAAACATGATCGCGGCCACTTTGCTGACCTTGTTTGGAAAATAAAACGTTCCTATAACTATATAACTATAAATATATACATAAAGCAATCTGTATATTCAGTTAAAAGTAAAATAAAGAATTCATCCTTGATCATGGCTTAAAGTATAACCGAGAGTGCTTGGATAAATAAAACCATCGGGCAAGTTTTCTATAAATTATCTACAGAAAAGAAAACTATTGCATTAAAAAACATGAAAAAAACTTAACCACAGAACATTATCTGTCATTTTAAGGAAACTTGGATAAAAGTGTGATTGCTGCCAAAATACAGATTATATATATATATATATATATATATATATATATATATATATATATATATATGTGTGTGTGTGTGTGTGTGTGTGTGTAATGAAACAAAGCAGATAAAGGTTTTAAAGAAAAAATTATTCTGTATTCCCCATAATGGTAAATAGAAATTTGCAGGGCTGTGATGCCCTCGGTTGCTAGGCGGTGTAAAGCAGACTGTTGTTTCTCCTCCAAGCTGGGCGTGTATAAAAAAAATAACATAATATAGACTAAGATATATTATACGGTATAAGATGCAAAAATCCAAAGTTTCGTCTTTACAGGAATTTCAGGAAATAATTTTCAATTTGACGATGAACTGGCATCTGATGATCAAATTTAACGTGCAACAGACACTTCTACCCGAAATTTTATAGAAACCGGGATCTGTTACATTTTAAAATGTTTTAATAACATCGGTAAATATTATATATATATATATATATATATATATATATATATAAATTTGTATCTGACAGGGACATATATGCTGTCACTAACTACTTCGTCTTTAGCGTCCTGTGAGTCTTAGCCTATGTAACTTGAGCGTCACAATAAATTAGAGATGAAGTTTGCCAACGGAATAAATATTATTTAATACGCTATCTCAATTAACTTTGATATATTGTACATGTAAACAATTTCGACATGTCTTCTAATTGAGCAGTCACATTATAAACTGTGATTTTCGTCATGCAATTTTTTGTTTATTCATTACCCTACAAAATATCACCAAGCTTACTAAACACATAGAACAAATATTGATAAACAACAACAGCAATACCATATATGACAAACAGGATGAGAAAAGCTATCAGCATTATTACCATTATGATCGACATCATTATCACCCACATCTTTACATTGTGCTTTTCTGCATCAACACAATCACGGATATTGCTATCAATGCAATTTTCATAGCGCAATCGTTTTTTGGATAATAATATTTTAAACTTAATTGATAATAGTGCTGTTATTGGATGTTATTTTTTTAATAAACATTTCACCTCAAGCAAGGCAATATTGCTATTGGTGTGCAGGGGGTTACATAAGAGGAGAGTGAAGAAAAAGAAAAGGGGTCACAGCGTAGAATGGGTAAGAGAAGGATGGAAATACTAGTGTCATGAGAGCTGCATGAGAGTAGTGCGGAAAGGAAGAACAAGATATAAGGGTGTCTGGAAAAGGATGGAAGTCAAGAATATAAGAGATGGCAATTGACGTTGCATTTCATCTCTTGGATATTGTAACTATCAGGGTTAGCAATATACGAAAGGGAGTTCCACAGGCGGGAAGTGTGAGAAAAGAGTATAAGTTGCGGTAACATTTTATTTTTTTCACTCTAAAAGGGTGGGACCTAGTTGCCAGTCTAGTAGCTCGAGTAAATTCGTGAAGAAGGGACATAGGTAGCTAAACTTGTCGGAGCAGAAACCGTGAAAATATTTATAAAAGTGACAAAAGGATGCCTTATCTCGTCAGTGTGAAAATGACTGGAATCAAGCTGCCAGGTCCGGATCGATTACATTGTAGATTTTACTTTGCATTTTGTCGAGAACCCCGAGCTGAATAGCAGGAGCGCCCGACTAGATGTGACATCAGTATTCAAAACACGGGCAGATGATAAATTTGTGTATTGCACAATGGATTCAGACGAGAAAAATTCTGCATCAACACAGCGACCAGACCTTTCTAGCAGTAGGTTTAGCTGTTGATTCAATATAGTATTAAGGATGTTCGCTGTGGTGCAGTGGACATCAGCTCGGAATGTTGAATCGGAGAGCTGAGTTCGAATCTCATTTGAATTTGTTGCATTTAATTATTCGCAAAGACTATTGGGAAAGATATAACCTGTCACTTATCCCTACATCTCTGAATTAAAAAGCAGGACAAATTGGGTTCTAAAGCCTTAGTTGACAACCAGTCTACTGCAGAAAATAATGGTAATCTGTTGCGGGAAAATCTTTCAAGACATGATCGCCCAAGCGTGTATCCTGTATGGCACTTAACTGATTGCTATTATTGTGTACCAGAGAAGATACTGGATCGACCTCAAACAGACATTAGTTTTCGAAGTGAACTTGCGATACCCAATAAGTATTTTACACCCACTTTGTCGACATATTATTTTACACCCACTTTGTCGACATATTATTTTACACCCACTTTGTCGACATATTATTTTACACCCACTTTGTCGACATATTATTTTACACCCACTTTGTCGACATATTATTTAAACTTTAATGGGATAGAGTCAAGTGCCCCAATCACTACAGGAATTATTTCAACAAGTTTTCCAGCATTTTCCATAATCTAGTAAATAGTCTAAACTATCACCCGGTTCACACTCCACCCACGTCTATTGTACAGGTGTAGAGGCTCATCCCTTGTTCCCTGTTTAGGATGTGGTTTCCGGTTTTCTCTTCCAATCTTTTCACTTTTCTTTTTTTTTTTTTCAATTGGAGTAGATAGACTAAACTATCGCCCGGTTCACACTCTACCCACGTCTATTGAATAGGTGAAGAGGCTCATCCCTTGTTCCCTGTTTAGGATGTGGTTTCCGGCTTTCTCTCCTCTAATCTTTTCACTCTTATGTAGCCCCCGGCACATCAGTGGCGTTACCGCCTTGCTCGGGGTGATATGATTAAAAAAAAAATTTAATCCTTAAGGCAGAGTAGTTGCTTGTTTTTTTTATTTGCTTTTACTGTCATAGACAGCACTTATAACCACATAAAAATTTTTTCATTCATTTTCAGTTGTATCTTCGTTATTCACCATTTTGATTTCTTTGAAAATTATAGTGTCAGATTATCTTTGTGTTAAGTTCTATTGCTCTCAGCGGTACCTTCCATTTATATACATTTATACTAATACTACAATTAATAATATATACCTATGTTATTATTATCATTTCCTTTGATTTCTTATGCATACTAATTTCCTTCTGGATTCTAACTTGACCTACGGTCAGAAATGTCATCATGACATTTTCTATTAAACTTTTTTGTAAAACAAATAGAAATAAATTAAGATCACATGCATTTTACATAGATAAATCTCTTCATAAAATTTTAGCTGTAGTTTGTATGAAAATATTTTGTATTTCTTTAACACGTGGCCTGCAATGGATCTCTTCAACGAGTCTAGCAGAATATTTTTCAATCAAACAGAAAAATAGAATTATTGATGTCATCTCTTGAGATGATATCATATTTTGGCCACATTTTAAGACGGATTTTTAAAGATCTACAAATATACATTAACGTCTGCAGGAACTGCTGTGTCTATAAGAAAGCAATTTATTTTTTCTAGTCTTTGATTGCAATGTCTGGGCGATTAGTTTTGATTGTTTGGATTGTATTAGGACCTTAAATAAGTTCCAGCTCTTTTCTAACAAATGCCGTTCCTAGAACTGCGTGCGTGTAGTTTCAGATGGTAACGCATCTATAAGGAAGTTCTATAAGCTAGCTTCAAATTAAGTGTATATCATTTCGCCGGAGTGTAAATAACTTTGCTTTTCAAAGCGTTAAATATGTCGGGTTCCGTACCAAAGACAGTGTATTTGCGGTATGTTTTACTGCACTCAGTGATGTTACATACGTGATACACGCTTGGGTGATCATGTCTCAAAAGAGACATGACTGACTGGGCAGAAGATTATCCCGCCGTAAGTTGCCATTGCTTACTGCAGTAGACTGGTTGCTGACCAAGGCTATAGAACCCAATCTGTCCTGTTATTTAACCCATAACTGGAAGGAAGAAACAGATTAATATCTTTCCCAGTGGTATTTGCGCGTAAGTGAATGCAACGAATTCAACTGGAATTCGAACTCGGCTTCCCAATTTCTCGTTCCGAGCCGATATCCACTGCACCAAAACGCACATACTTAAAAGAAATCTGCAGCCAAAGTACACAGAACTCTTGTTGAAATTTACAGTGACCATGCTCTGTCAGAAACAACATGCAGAGATTGGTTTAGATGTTTAAAAAATAATGATTTTGATGTTGACGATAAAAAACGCTCTGGTGCACCGAAAAAGTTTGAAGAAGAAGGATTAGAGACATCACTTCATGAAGATTCATGTCAGGCAAAATTATAAAGAGTTTGGAAACTTTTGAAAGCTTTACGAAAGATTAAAAAAAAAGAATATTGGCTGTCGTACGAGTTGAAGCCGAGAGACGTCGAACAGCGTCTTGTCACTTGTGAACAGCTGCTTCAACAAAACAAAACGAAAGTATTTTTGCATCGTAACCGGCGATGAAAAGTGGATACACTACGATAACACTAATCGTCGAAAATCGTGAGGTAAGCCCATCTATGCATCAGTATGAGCAGCAAAGCCGAATATCTATGGTTCAAAGCTTTTTCTCTGCATTTAGTGGAATCAACTGGGTGTAGTTTATTATCAGCTGCTCAATGCGATTGAAACCATCACAGAAGATATTTATTTACTACAGTTGATGCGTTTGAGCCCAACATTGAAATAAACACGGTTACTCTACGAGCAAAGACACGACAAGGTGATTTTGCAACAAGACAAGAAGCCACATGTCGGAACAATTAATGAAAAGCTACCTGAAAACGCTTAAATGGGAGATCTTATCCTACACTCCATATTCACCAAACATTGCTCCGTCCGATTCTAATTTCTCCTGATCGATGGCACATGACCTGGCTGTGAAGAACTTTCATTTTATGAAGATGAAAAAAAGTGGGTCGTCTTGTGATTAGCTTCAAATGATGCGAAATGTTTTCCGACGTGGAATTCAAATACTGCCAAAAATATGGGAAAATTAGTGGCTAGTGATAAATATTTTCAGTGATATGTTCCTTACTAATTTTTGTAAATGAATTTTTTCTTTTAATGAAAAATCAGCGATAACTTATTCAATGTATGTATTGTAAGATACCATGAAATTGAAATAATTTCTATGTCTGTAATCGGGTCTGGGTGGTATTTATACCGATTTTTTGCAATTTGCTTTCCGTGAAATTTGCAGCTTTTCTATTGCATATAATGGCCCACACTGTTATGCTAAGTTGTACATTCTGTTGATGCTAATAACGTGCAACCTGATAAAATTACTATTGTAATCGTTAACATTATGATTACTTTAACCTCGTTCTTGCAGGTTTTGTTTAAAACGGAAGATCTTGCATTATTGATGTTTTCTTTACGTTCTCAGGTAAAGAGCTCGCTTATTTACGATGCCAAGCAAATCAGCTTTCAATGTGTTATTAAATTTATTCTGATTTTCTTATTGTATGACTAAATCCGATACCACTGATAGCAAGGCTTCAATCTACTGTGGTGAGAAGAATATTGGTTTGAAATTTGGAATTACGGACCGAGAGCAAATTTCACTCGGCTTTTTTTACTTAAACGCAAATACCTTTTGTGAAATATTCGAATCCATCTTTTCCATAACAGATATAAGTTTGTTAGCTGGGCTGACTGAGTCCTAAAGCCTTGGTTGTCAAAGAGTTTACCGCAAAAAGATACGGGAAACTCTTCTGCTAGTCACCCATGTATCCAAAGAAACATGATCGCCAAAGCGAGTATCACGTAACTGCCAGAATATTTTGAGAGAAAAGTTGAGGTCAAAATGAAATGTAGTATAAATATAGTGTGTATAAATATACGAGTGTAATATAAATATACGAAACCCCAAATACCAATCGTGACGCTAATTTTCATAAATCTATATCAATTACAGGAATCACCACTAAAAGTGTGCGAGATGATGATAGGTTCTGATAAAGTCAGACTATTGTCTTGCAGCATTAGCCCAGTTAGAAATAAACTTAATGTCAATTAATCTGATCGCTTGGAGTGGTTGTGTTTGTGGATACACCCAAACATCTAGGTTATTTTTATTGTATTTTGCCATTGTTTTGTACAACACGAGTTACCTTTTCAGTACCAGGGAGAGACTTTAAGGGAGAATAAATTGTTAAATCAAAAGATACAAGTAATTGATGTGCCGTGAAATCAGGGAGAAGAAAAAATATGTAAATGTGGAAAGCGCGTGGATATAAATCTCCACAAGATGTGTAAAGTATAGATGATTAGAGTTTTTGATCATTCTTGTATTTTAGGTTATCCAGAAATATGATCACCATATTATTTTACATTTTACTTCTTCTGGTATATGCATTTATTCCCATATATATATATATATATATATATATATATATATATATATATATATATGTGTGTGTGTGTATATATATATATATATATATATATATGTATATATATATATAGCATAGTGATAGCATAGTGTCTTAATATGTATAGGAAAGAATATTAAAACGTTTTGAGTTTAAAAATGTGTTTTTTGACAGTATTTGTTTATTTCTATTATTATATTTCATATTTCAGACTGCCCTCGGTCCTTCATCAGAAACAAAATTTGTTTCTGATGAAGGACCGAGGGCAGTCTGAAATATAAAATATAATAGTTGAAATAAACAAATACTGTCAAAAAACACATTTTTAAACTCAAAACGTATAATATTATTTCCTATATATATATATATATATATATATATATATATATATATATATATGACATAAAGTATATATATATATATATATATATATATATATATAGTTATGAATGAAAATTAATAAATATGCATATGAGGGTATACACATAAATCATTATATTTTTCAGGTTTTAATAACACAATGCATGAACGGAGCTATTATGTATATTTATAAATATAGATATTGCCCTCGGTCGATGGCACGACTTGGAGTTTCATGCGTTTTGCAATCATCAAAGCTATATAATGTACATCATGAAAGCCACTTAGGTAAGTGTATACCAGCCACACGGATCACATCCAAATGTACGCAATCTGGTAAGACGTTTTATTAAAAAACAGTACATAATCATTCATGTATGCCTTAATTTGAAATAAGTTAATAGTGTGTAATGATATTCCCTTAGACAATCACCAACTTAGGGTTTTATTACTATTTACACCTGACCATAGAGTTGTTCAAGCTGTTTCATCCTCCAAACTCATAAAACAACCCTCGCAACTAGCGGCTACGATGGTCTCTCACTCAATCAGCTAAGTTCCATACTTGATACACATAGGTGATCATGTCGCTTTTGAGACATGACCTACTGGACAGAAGATTTTCCCTCAGTAGGTTGCCATTACATTTTGTTGACTGGTTGCCAACAAAGGCTGTATAATCTAATATGTACTATTATTTAACCTATAGCTAGAGGGAGAAGCGACGGATTCATACATTTCTTGTTCTGAGCCAATATCCACTGAACCACAGAGCACATCCTCACCTCACTACTTCTGCTAATAAACAGAAATGTATGATTATCTTTATTATTATTGTTGTTATAGAAACATATAGATATAGATTCTTACTTTTCTTTTATAAAGATACCAAATTTTACGGTGATTTTCCCTCTTTTTATACAGTTTCTGTTTCTACTTCTCTCATTTTTGCATGTTAAAATTTTCTACATTGCACATTTCACAGGAACAGTTACTGAAAATTAATTATTTTTACTGAACGAGTTTGAGGGTTATTAAACGGCATATCAAACTATGTGAGTTATTTAATGCCAATAGGTGGGGATTTAAGGTTGTTTTTTTAAAGGTTCGGTTATACGGAGAAGTTGATTTAGTCAGATTTTTATGGAAATTTTGTTTTTTATTCTTTTTTATTTTAGAAAACTGAAAATTTATTCTAGTTTTGTATTCAAAAATGTTTTGCAGAGAACTTTTTCAAAACTGTGTTATGCTAATAATTTTTTCTTCAAAAATGTATATTTTTCGATAAAAGTCTATTTTTATGTATATATTTTAATGGAAATGTATTTTTATACTTTCATAGTGTTTTGATGCCAGTTGGGAGTTAACTATTTGTCCATAGCTGGGACCCTAACAGGTGATACGACTCCGGGTCAAAGTGGACCTGGGAACAACAGCAATTAAGAGGTGGTTCCGTGCTCCTCACAACCTCACAATCAGAGGCCTTGCTGCCAGATGCACTTTAGCGTCATACCCAGTACCATATACTGTACGAGGATCATTTTAGTTATTTTATATACGATAGAAAACTATGAAGGAAAAACTGATTCTGATAGACAGAAATAAACTGATCCATGCGTAACTAGTTTTAGATTCAGAGATGTAATTCTCATGGACTGGTTGCCAACCAAAACTAGAGAGCTCGATCCGCCACGCTATTACCGTTTAGTTTGGGAGTAAATAAGATCCATATTCAGCGAGAAAAAGCAGATCTGGCGCTGAGATTACCACAGATCTAACATGTGAGCAATAATATCAGCAAGAGAAAATAGACCCGATGTTGAGAGCACCATAAACCAATCATGTTAGCAATGATGAAATTTTGCAGAAAATAGAACCAGAAAACACTGATTTTTTAATGAAATAGTCATTTAGTAAGCCATACATAAATATCCGATTTGGGGAATACCATAGACCGAACATGTGAGCAATGATAACGTTTGCAAAAAATGGAAACTAAAAAAACCTGTTTCAGTGTAGAAGTCGCTTAAGAAATACATAGATAGATGGCAACGAGAAAAACTAAATCCGTTGTTGAGAATACCATAGTCCAAACAATGACAAAGGTTTAGAAAAAATGAAAAAGGACAACAAATGTCTGAATGTAATAGTCGCTTAGCAAATCCATAGATAGTTAGTAACGACAAAAAATACATCCAATGCTGACGATACTATAGATTAGACATGTGAGCACTCATAAATTTTTAGAGAAAATAGAAACGGAAAACAATTGTCTTAGAGTAATTGTTACTTAAATCTATGGAATGATCACAACAACAAAAATATATCCGATGCTGCGAATACCATAGACAAATCATGTAAGCAATTATTAATTTTTAGATAAAATAGAAAATATTGATACGTAATTTGTTTTATAATCCAAAAGCTTATATTAGATTATTTAAAAAATTACGTATCGATATTGTAATTTTCTTTATTCATTTAATGATAATGCTATTAAGCTTATCAGAGAATATGAAAAAATATGCATAAAATAAAACCATGCATAAAACCTTGTCTATATTATTTAATGAAATATGCATTAATATATATATATATATATATATATATATATATATATATATATATATATATATATACACCACAGACCGAACATGTGAGCAATGATATATATCAACAAGAGAAAACAGATCCGATGTTGAGAGCACCACAAATCAACAGAGTTAGCAATGAAGAAATTTTAGAGAAAATGGATACATACATATTTAATGTGCGATGAATAAACAGTTGTATTAATTACGCAAAAATTGAAATAACACTGACATCTCGTTTTAACAAAATTTACAGACAAATGTCTTGAAATACTAAAGTACATTTATTCAATAATATCGCCATTGGCTTCAGGCACAGCCTCCATACGAGTTCGAAATCTCCTGCATCTTTTCTATACGGTCTCTTTGTTTAAGTTGAGTAATGCTGCCATAATTGTTGCTATCAGTTCACCTTTGTTGTTATAAGGAGTTTTGTTGGTTTCTTATTCAACTGCGGCTCACACTTAGTTGCTGTCTGGGGAGTTAAGTGGCAGATGTAAGTGGTGATAGCGTTTCAGGTATTGTCTGACAGCTATGACTATATACTTCTGTTTGTGTGGCATGCAAAAAGTGTCTTCCAGCAGCCATCCTCTTGACCCAGAGCAGCACTATCTTTTAAAGGTACTTAATATAAGCCTCCATCGAAGAAGAATGAAGGCATAATGTCAGCATCACTAAAAACATCTTTGCTGATTCCTGCACAAATTTCAAGCAGTTCAGCATGCCGTTTCCAAATTTCTGGCGAAATAATTGTGTCATGCTTTTTTTCCTCACGGACGCTGCTATGCAGTCAACAAAATAAAAACAAACAACGCGCATGCGCGAAATTAAATATATATAATGCCGACAATTTATCCATCGCACCCTCTATATATAATGTATCTGTGTGTGAAAAAGATAGATAGATAGATAGATAGATAGATAGATAGATAGATAGATAGATAGTGAAGAGAAAGAGATGGTAAAATAATGCAAAGAGAAATTGTCCGCGAAGCTAGCAGTTCTCTTTGGCCAAGGCTACTTATGTCTCGCTTAACTTAAAGCAATCGTATCTTTCTCTGTCGCTTTCGTCCTCAGCTCTTTCTTAACGTAAGCCTCGATTTTACGCACCACTGAACAGACCTTTGTCTTCATCAAGATGACCTAAGTCGACCACTCGGTATTGCCCCCGCTGTGGATGCACGAAGCCGGAAAATGCTCAAAGAGCTTATTTTCATTCAAGTAAGAAATTTCAAATATGGGTATTTGTATAGTTTTTCTTTTTAACTGACAAAATTATACGAAATGACCAGTGATCATTCTTGACTGTTTTGCCAATTTTTTTTTGTTTTGATAAATTTTATTTAGATAAAACCAATCAAATCATTTTAGCTTTTTACAAGCCTTTAACGAGCTTGTGAATATGTATAGCAGAACAAAATTTAGGAATAAAAATAGAGGAAATTGTAGAGAATCATAATCGCTAACACCTTGAATGTCATTGCACATAGAAGAAAAACATGGCACATGAAAAGCATATTTTGTGATTTTATAAACCTTAACTCCTAATTTTTTTTCATATGCACATCTAAAATCTATGATAGTGTTTTATGACTATTATAATATCTCTGAATGGTGTGCGTTGTGGTGCAGTGGATATCTGCTCAGAACGTGAAATCAGAGAGCCGAGTCCGAACTCCAGTTGAATTCCTTGAATTCACTTACACGCAAATACCCTTGGAAAAGGTATTAATCCGTCTCTTCCCTCTAATTAGGGTTAACTAACAGGACAGATTGGCGGTAGACTAGAGACCAGTCTACCGCACAAAGTAATGAAAACCACATGCTGGATAATCTTCTGCCCAGTCTGTTGTGTCTCTTTCGAGACATGATCATCCAAGCGTATATCACAAATGGCACTTAACTGACTGACTGATAATGTTTATGAATACAATTCAAAGGTATACGATGGACACGAGAACTTTGATGGTCTTTGATGATCGACAGTATATCGGGGCCGTTTCCTAAGATACGATCTTTCGTATACCTCGGATAAGATCTTTCCAAGAACGATGACCTCATCACGGAGATCTGTAGAAGTGAGATAGTCGCAGGAAGTATGTCTCCTGAAGACAACTATGGTGCCATCTCGACATTTCCCGACGTACCAAGCTACAATTTTTTAGCGCCGCCATCCTCTCTGCGCTACATGGTCTCTCAACAAGACCCTCACCGACCGCGTACATGGATTAGAGTTGCGCGTTGTTAGGATTATTGAGGGTGTGCATCGGTCTTATCCAACGAAGAGCTATGAGGGGGGACCAACCAAGTGAGTATCCTCGGCATCACTCAGAGGGACAAGGAGGCTCACGAGGGCTCATTTAAATCATTTTGGCATTATATTTAGCAGAAGCAGCAATACTATTCAACTGTACGTTTTCATCCAAATGTTACAATATTATAATAATTTTGAGACATTATCTCAAACTGGCTTTGAAAGTTTAGAAAAATGGAATAAGATATAACATTAGACCGTACAGTCCAGCTGTAGTTTAGGCATTTTGTGTGTCTGCTTTCCCTTGCAATAAAACACAGACTTGAACGATCGTGTATTGATTATAATATTTTTAAAAAAGTAAAAAGAGATAAAGTCGATGACCAGAAGATAAAACTGTTAAAAAAACAGATACCATATACATGAGCTTCATTGCAGATTTTGTTGTTCTAAAAACTTCATTTTTGTTCATAATCTGTCCGTGATGACCGAAACATTTCTTAGTAGAAGCACATCTCTGAACTATCAAGGCACTTTTTCAACTATGAAGAGATTGTCCAGCACTAATTAGCAAAGAGATTACATGTTATATGGTATTTCAAGATTCTTTTCTTTGTTTCTAATGACATTTTCCTTTTTGTCAACACGTCATTAAGTTTTGTTAGATATCTTCTGCTATTTCATATATATATATATATATATATATATATATATATGGTTAAATAAAATAAAGACAAGAGGAAAACTGTATCTTAAATCGCCTACGCGTTTCGTCCGTGATGGACTTTTTCAAGGCAGAAAGACGAAATAAGTTTTATTCTAAATTACATATCTCTAAACAAAATTAGTGTTGGTAACAACAAATACGCTTTCAAATCATTTAAAAAATATTCCGTTAATTTTTTGAAATGATTTATGAGCGTATTTGTGGTTACCAACACTAATTTTGTTTAAAGATACGTAATTTAGAATAAAACTCATTTCGTCTTTCTGCCTTGAAAAAGTCCATCACGGACGAAACGCGCAGGCAATTTAAAATACAGTTTTCCTCTTGTCTTTATTTTATTTAACCATACTGTCCTTAATCTCGGATTAAAACTGAGTATATTTTTCATATATATATATATATATATATATATATGTAAACATGTTACGGAAATTAACGAATATTAACAAAACTTGGTTATAAGCAACCGACAATTTGTAATAAAATATTTTGAACATTATTTTTACCGATACTCGTATTTAAGTAGATATTTTTTTTTAATTAAACAGTATTTTATATTTATATCTACCGGCCTGATTATTTACGATAAATTTTTATTACGAAAATGTGTGCTATCCAGCAGGATTTGAACATATATATATATATATATATATATATATATATATATATATATGTGTGTGTGTGTGTGTGTGTGTAACACTCATTCTACTTATAATAAATATGCAGTTTGTTCCTCACTGAGTTCTACCAAACTGTGAGGAACAAAATATATGCATTATTTGCATACTTTTAGCTCTGTTATTTTATATAGAACACTGTATTATTATCGCCAGTACTTACAGTTTCACACACACACAGACGCGCACACATACACACACGTGTCTGCGTGTATGTGTGAAACTGTAAGTACTGGCGATAATAATACAGTGTTCTATATAAAATAACAGAGCTAAAAGTATGCAAATAATGCATATATTTTGTATATATAGAGCTAAATGTATGCAAATATTTTGTATATATAGAGCTAAAAGTATGCAAATAATGCATATATATATATATATATATATATATATATATATACAAATACCTTCAACATCATTTACTATTTTTCATTTATTATATATTAATTTACGTCGCTTACCATCCTCTATTGTTTATGTAGACTTTTCAGTTAATTAGATTGATATTCATGAATGTCTCTTAAATCTGAACCTTTTGGAATAGTAACAAGATTTTTATTTTTTTCTATATTGTGTTCATAAGTACTTGTTCCAAAGAAACCCTTGCATTTGTCTTGATAAAGTTCATCAAAGAACGAAATGTGCCGGTTAAGATCAGTTTCCCTTTTGCATTTGTCACTATTGTCCTCTTACGTACATATACGTATATGTAATATGTTATTTCCGGATTTAAAGTTGATTTTATTGAGTGTTGGTTGTTTAGATTTGATGTACATGGCCTCCAATATCTGCAGGTTCCTCTTACTGTGTGTATGAGTAAGGATCACCGTATTGTTGACCAAAATCTCTCTGATATTACGTACATGTTAAATTAAATCCGGAAATAAAATGTTACATTGCATTTCACTATATTGTTTTGTTGTCATTTCGCGCTATCACGCGGTGTGACGTCATAAAACCGCATGGCAAATTTAAGAACCGCGTTTATTATTTTTGGTAACTATTGCCGTTGCCAAGCGGAGTTTTATGTCAACACAAAATAAAATCGTCGGTGATGGTGGATGTTATAATATTTCAGTCAAAACAACCTCTCTGACGATGGCTCATGTGAGCCGAAAGCTTAGGAGAAAATCAATAAATAATTATCCAAATGTTGGAGAATTTTTTGTCTTTATTTTTAACTGAAATTAAAGCAAAAATACGACGTTTAGAACGGCTCATGATTAAACATAATAGACATTCATTGTCTCTTATATTTAACAGCATATGTTTAGAAAATTACTTTCTGCCTCGTTACACTATATATATATATATATATATATATATATATATATATATATTAAACACGTTGTGTTAAACGATAGAGACAACTTAGTAAATTTATCGTTTAACACAACGTGTTTAAAAGAAAAGTTGCTCTGTCTGTCGCCAATCGGAAGCATTTTCAAGACTTCGTACCGGGCCCAAACGTTATAATATTTTCCAGTGTCTGAAAGTGCTTATCGAGGGTAGACCAGAGACTGATCATCTCTGGTCGGGTCGGTGCGGTGAGGGGGTATGATGTTGAAAGACCCGAAATCCCTAGTGATCCACGCAAAGACATCACTGACGCACCCTCTAGCGCCAATACTACGGTGCGTATGTTTGAATATATATGTATATATATATATATATATATATATATATATATATATATATATACATATATATATATATATGTGTGTGTGTGTGTGTGTGTGTGTGTGTATGTGTGTGTGTGTGTGTTAGACTTCTAAACGTGGGTACCTCATCATGTTTGTGATTAATCTCAGTTTAAAACCTGGTAAATGCCACAAAATAAACATGGTGATTGTAATAGAGTCTTTTTCATGTAGAATCATTCTAATTGTAAATGAAAAAAAAGCAGGAAGATAAGGAAAGGAAAGGAAGCTGATTGGTTTAATCTCTCACTTGGCAAAGACATGCGACATTTTGAACACTGGGAAGTCGTTATTCACCTACTAAAGCGACACATCGAAGACAGTGAATGACTTTTTGAAATATTTTTTAATAATTATTTTACTTTTTTTATACGTTTTCGACTGTGAAATCTTAATTAGAATTAATTAAAAAAAGACACGAACAAGTTCGTAAAAAAGAGGTTGCTTTGTTGTTTTTAATTTTCTTTGTACAAAAACGAAGATTCTCGAAAGTTTATTATTTTTTGTTAATATTCTATTATTTTCCCCGTGAAGTTACGTTTTTCCTTTTGATAATTTTTGTTTCTCATTTCTTAACGAAATAATCCAGCAAAGAAAATGGAAACTTGTCTCTTTTAAAAGACAATTAAGATAGAATTTAATCAAAAAGTAAACATAAAGCTTCGCGTCGTTAAAATATTAAAATATACTTTAACACCCCTTTTAATTATCTTTTATTTTTATTTTTAGAGTAAGAATTATGGAACGAATGAAAATATTTCTCCTAATTATTTTTCTTAGTTTTCTGTAACATTTTATCATCTTATTTCTGCGATTATAGAAATTTGTTAGGTATTTTTCATAACTAAATAACATTATTAACATCTTTAATATTAATGTTCTTGTTTGAGTTTTTAATTTCATAGTCATATAATTAATTATAATGACAAAATATTTGTTCAATTTTAAAACCAAGTTTCGTAACCTGAGTATAACAAAAGTAATTTAATTTGTCCAACAAATTTTTAGGCTTATACATAAACACTTTACTTTATCAATACACTTAATCCTCAGCTCAACTAAAGGTCAGACTTCCAATTGAGTTCGATAACCCCCAGACAATTATCCTAAATTTAACTGAGCCCAACAAACACATTATTTAAATAACTATCTATTACTCTGTTAGCGTTATGGTCATAGTTCATCTTCTCTATTATAAAAAACTGTTGTTTATATATATATATATATATATATATATATAAACAACATATATATATATCCCTCCTGTCACGTGAATTAAGAGAGGCACAATATCGAGGCAGCAAATAATCATCTCGAATATAATGCCATCATAGCTGAAACAAGAGGTACAAACTTATTTATAAATGAAACTTTGTCTCTGTGTGTGTGTCTGTGTGTGTGTCTGTGTGTGTCCGTTTCCTCTAGACTCCGAAACGGCTGAACCGATTTTCTTGAAAATTTACACAGTTTTACTATTAGCGTCTGCGAGTGTTCTTAGCTAGGTTTTGTGTCGCGGTACCCCCGACAAATATTGAAAAATCGATAATCGAAACAATCGGGTTATAGAAGGAGTGGTCCGATTTTAATCAAATTTGATACACTCATAGACAAAGACATAAGAAACGATATTTAGAAGTTTCAAGGTTGCAGTTCTATCTTTGGATGTCTTATTTGACTCCGATATTGTAAATCGATGCACCGATATCCTACCGGGTCTGATCAAAATCAGTTTTTCAGCTCTTTTATTTTAGTTTTTGCTCGAGTAGGTATAATTGTAGTTCTTAATCTCAGCCATGATACCATTTATTCAGAGGACTTATTTAGCCTTCAAAATTCATATCAATACCAGGAAATCAAAATTTGACTTACATCCATTCATTTTTATTTCAGTCTACGGTTTTGCTTTAACTGGAAACAAATGTTGCTTTTTAGTTTTTCGTGCCAACGTCAAAAGAGTCTGAGCTTCAGGACCATGGATTAGTTTTAAAGCTTTCATTACACCCGAGAAACGCCGGGCTATACTGCTAGTATATATATTTGCTATTTTTGCTAACTATTGCCGTTGACTAGCGGAGTGTTATGTCAACACAAAATAAAATTGTCGGTGATGAAGGGTGTTATTGTGTTACGTCTTGATGACCTCTCTGAAGATGGCTCATGTGATCCGAAGGCTTAGAAACAAGTTAATGAAAAATTATCCAAATGTTGGAGAATTTTTGTCTTTATTTTCAACTGAAATTAAAGCCAAAATACGACGTTTAGAACTTCTCATGATTAAACATAATAGACATTCATTATCTCTTATATTTAACAGTATATGTTTAGAAAAAATACATATGTATATATATATATATATATATATATATATATTCTTCACTATTTCAATTCTAATAATTTATTTTTCTCGCACTTCTCACCAGTTGCTAAGAGTGTTCTTATTCATTACTAAATGAACGATACGTAGATGCTAGAGTAGCTACTGTTTTTTCGAAGACTACCGTATATATAAATCTACTATATATATACTTAACGGTCTTTATTATAACAGAGAGGATATATATATATATCTTCACTACTTGACGGCCTAATTATTCCAAAAAATGAAAAATAAGGCACTGCTAAAAAACAAGACGTTTCATAACTGGTATTAAATAGAATAAATTAAGCTGACACAGCCTTGCTATTGTCTTTCTAATGAACGTAGCTGACGCTATCTCACCATTCTCTCTCTCTCTCTCTCCCTCTCCCTCTCTCTTTTCATGAGTGTGACAGGAGGGATATATATATATACAGATTTTATTATAACAGAGAGGATGTATATTCCCTCCTGTCACGAGGTATAACGTTTGAGAAAACAGCTAATAATTCTATCAAATATTTGCCGTTATTTTTGACGGCAAGGGTACACTCATATTTTAACTTAGCTGTTTCTCTGTATCGTGCCAATTCGTTTGTGCATTAAATATTGCTGCCATATTTGGTCTGGTGCTTCTGATGTGTATCTCGAGATGCTTTTCAAGATTCTATGAAGGGTCTGTAATGTAATCAATCCTAACCTGGCATCTCGACTTCAGACACATTCACACCAACCTGAAGTAGATTCACTGCCGTATCTTCAAATAGTTTCATGGGAAATATTCTGATGAGCTTTTTTTTCCTAGTGCATGAATTTAATCGTGCTACTGATTACCTACTAGGTTACCATCTACGTCTCAACGTTTTAATGCAACCTCCACTTCTACACTAACAGTTTATTTCCAAGCACTCTCTCCCTAATTCTTGCTTTACTTCCACTTATAATTTTCAAAACTCTAAGTGCAACATCAACCGCCATCTTGTTTTCTTGAAAACTATTTTTTATTGTCTTTCTTTACTTCTCCTCTCCAAAGTTTTCTAATTTTCTATTGCTTACAATAACCCTTGCGTTCAAGTGTCTTTCTTAGATTGGACTGATTTTTTCAAACTGAAATTAGTCCTATCATCGCCATCATCGATTTCACCTCATTTCATAAATATTGACTGGATAACCTTTAAAGGTTATGTAACTGAATAAATGAAAACATTTTAATGGACCAATATGTTCGGTTTGGTTTGTTTAAAGTTTTCTCCACACATTTGGGTTGGGAACAACTTTAATAGTAAGTCATGATTTTGGTTTGATTTCATTTTAATTTTTTGTTGTGGCTAATTTTAAGTTTCATAGTTATTTGAACGAGTGCTTTTTTGTCTTGTATTTTTTTCAAAGAAATTTATTTACTGGGCTTTAAGTAAGCTAAAACTTATTTAATTCAACGCCTCTACTTTTTCTTTTTTTATTTTTATTTTTATTTTTTTCAATTGGAGTCGATAGACTAAACTATCGCCCGGTTCACCTCCACCCACGTCTATTGTACAGGTGTAGAGGCTCATCCCTTGTTCCCTGTTTAGGATGTGGTTTCCGGCTTTCTCTTTTCCAAATCTTTTCACTCTTGCGTAGCCCCCTGCACATCAGTGGCTTTACCGCCTTGCTTGGGGTGATATGATTAAAAAAAAAGGACCCTATCAGCGCACATGTTAGGGACTGTCGAGCTCTTCACTAGGACTAGCATACAAGGGGTGGGAAAAATAAAAGAACCACCTTAAAATTTCAAGCAAATTTATTTCAATACGAGGTAGGACCGTCTTTGGTAGTAATTATAGCTTAAATTCTTCGTGGGAACGACTCGTACTAAGTTTAAATTATTTCAAGAGGAATGTTTATCTATTCTTCAGCTAAAACAATCTCCAATTCTTTGAGTGATGATGGTAGAGGATATCCACTCCTCACTTGTTTTTATTCAAAAGACACATAAATATTCAATGATGTTGACATATGGAAACTGTGGTGGCCAGATAAGATTTTTTACTTCACCGTTAGGATATGAATGGGTGTATTATCATCTTGAAAGATGGCATTTTCCTCCTGGAAGGGATCCTGAATTATAGAATGAAGCTGATCACTTCTATTGGGAAATAGTCTTGACTGTTAGTTTTAATAAACTTATCTAAATAATAGCAGTAAAAAAAAACAACAATTTTAGTAAAAAATTAAGTAGCAATAATATTAAATCAACAACCATAAAAACAGAAAACTTTTGACAGTTTAATCAAATTTTTTAAATTTGGTTTACTTCCCGTAGATTAAGAATGAATGAACAAGATTCCATCACCAGAGTTAGAACAGTTACACATTCTGAGACAGGACACTTACGTAGTCGCATCACCTAATTATCTACCATTTATTCCCGCATCAGCATCCTCGCTGCTGATCTTGAGAAGGACCTACACTCAGTGGTGGACTGGGGTAAGAAGTTGCTTCTAAATTTCAATGTTTCTAAAACAAAATTGCTGTTAACCATCACGGGCAATCTCTCCTGCCCCCCATCAGCATGAACCAAGCAATTCTTGCTGAAAGCAATATACTACGCCTCCTCGTCTTTACCCTATCTTCCGACCTCAAGTGAAATCCTTACATTGAGTCAATAGCGAAATTCACAGCTAGAAATGTTTGGTCACTCTATCGGAACAGGAAGAGTTCTATTTTCTATTCTATTATGCACATATACAAATCAACCATCCAACCGTGCATAGAATACTGTTGTCATATTTAATCAGGCCCCCCTGCTGCTCATCTCAGTGTTCTCGACAGGCTCCAAAGGAGAATCTGTAATGTGTTAGGTCCCAACCTGGTGGCTCCACTTTCACACCGGCGGGATGTGGCTTTCCTCTGTCTCTTCTACAAATATTTTCATGGCTTCTGCTCCGACTAACTTAGGTCACTGGTGCCCCTCCTCTAGAATTTACTCGTGCAACCAGACTGGCAATACAATGTCTTAACCATTTACAGTTAGATCAACTAATTCACTTTCACATTAATGCTCTTGGAAAACGCATGAACTCATCTCTTCCTCCGCCCACCAAATCTACAGGTTATAAGTAAGTTAGTCTTGAACGCTTTAGTCTTGTCTGTCACCCAGTCTAAGCTCAAAAAAGACTCTTAATTTCAAGCCGTGGAAAAGCAATAGAAAACCACTCCACTCTCATTCTCATGTCAAATCACAGATAATTAAGTAAAAGGAAGCCGTGGAGAGATATAATCACCTACATTTTAAAGAGCTACATCATTTAAAGAAATAAAGGAGTAAAGTTTTGATTAGCGCATATCTCGTTACCGCGCAATTGTGAGTTCATCTTGTTTAAGGTAATACTGCAAAATACTCTGGTTTCGTGGTTCTGTTTTAAAAGTAAATAATAGTAATACTAACCGTTTCCTTATAAAGAAACATTCAGCATTCATTGACCGAGCATTTAGTACAGCTGTCGAATTAAAATTTTTAACATCTTTCCATTTGATTAATATTTCATTAAATTAATTTTCTCAGGTCCCGTAGCTGTTATTGCACTTTTCACTCTTATGGTTCTTCTTTCTTTCATTTTTATTTTAGGTCTTGCCAGCATCTTGATCATGTCATTATTTACCCTTTGAGTTCCAAGCGCTATCCATTTTAATTGTTATTTCTGTTGAAATTTCTCAACTAATGTGGCTTTTATCTAGTACTAGCAGTATAGCCCGGCGTTGCTCGGGTGTAATGAAAGCTTTAAAACTCATTCATGGTCCAGGAGATCAGACTCTTTGGACGTTGGCACGAAAAACTAAAACGCAATAGATGTTTCCAGTTAAAGCGAAACCGTAGACTGAAATAAAAATGAATGGATGTAAGTCAAATTTTGATTTCCTGGTATTGATATAAAATAAGCTTTTTTCGTCGTAAACTGAATTTTGAAGACTAAATAAGTCCTCTGAGTAAATGGTATCATGGCTGAGATTAAGAACTACAATTATACCTACTTAGAGCCAAACCCAAAGCAAAAACTAAAATAAAAGAGCTGAAAAACTTATTTTGATCAGACCCGGTAGGATATCGGGCTATAGATTTCCAATATCGGAGTCAAATAAGACATCTAAGGATAGAACTGCAACCATGAAACTTCTGAATATCGTTTCTTATGTCTTAGTCTATGAGTGTATCAAATTTGATTAAAATCGTCCCACTCCTTCTATAACCCGATTTTTTCGATTATCGATTTTTCAATATTTATCGAGGGTACGGCAACACTAAACCTGGCTAAGAAAACTCGCAGAAATTTTCAAAAAAATCGGTTCAGCCGTTTCGGAGTCTAGATGTAACGGACACACACAGAGACACACACACACACACACACAGACAAATTCCGTTTATAAATAAGTTTAGATAGGTTGATCTTTGTTTGTGAGTCTGTAACGCTAATCCGTTTGGTTCGAAGTAGACAGTCTTTGATGATACCTGTATCCTTCACTCGCAAAAGGTCATTTTTAATCTTCGAGATGAGAGAGCGGTAATATACAGCTGACAATTTGGATATCTTTGAATGAGTATGAAAGTCTAGATCTGACAAAATTCTTTAAGACTATGGCGATTTTTAGGCTAATATTTTGGTTTTGTAGCAGCTTGAGGTAGAAACTTAGCCTATGTTTCATTTCCTTATCTCCTGTACTAAATTTGCTATATCTCAAACTGAAGAATAAATAATATCCTCTGAGCTGTCGTACTCAAAAACCATCTCAGACTGTTTCATCTGAACCCTTTATTCAATTCACGAGTGTAGATTGTTCTCATTTTGCTTTTCCCTGATTAGGGGATATTTCCTATCAGTTAATATTATTGGTGTTTTTTGATTTTTGTGTTTCTTATTTGTGTCTTTCACTGAATTGCTACAGTGGAAGAAACAGGCCTCTGAAGAAGACTGGGAGTTGCGGCCGAAAGTATAACAAGTAAGGAGCGTTATGATTTTAATAAATGAATTTAGTGATATTATCGCGAAATATTTATTAATCTGGCTTCGATTTCAATTTGTGTGGCGAATACCAAGATGCCCAATTTATAACTGAATAAACAGTAACATGATGGTAACTATTACATGTTTTGCTTCGGACCATAATGCTCTATTTGATTGTTTTAATGTTTTGTTCACACATTAAAAAATGAAAGAATCTGCACACTTTTTCGTCAAAAACAACTCTCTTTGCAGATTTAGCACCGCCTTGGAGCCTACAGTAAGTTATATCGTATGTTTATTTCGAACATACATATTCCATACATATATCTAAAAAAATACCTGATTTGATGGGACAATTTCTTTTCCTTATCCGGAACCCGCTTTCACGATTTAATGTATGTCATTATTTTTTATACTATTTACATTGTTCAGACTATTGTCCTTATTCTTTTTGCCATATTGACGACGTTCCGGCCGTTGTACACTCCGTCCTTCTTCAGGTGATTGAAATTTCAAACTAACCCTTTATTTCGTTCACCTGGGTTCATTGTTCTAATACAAGGAGTCTATCATCTATCTTCCATTAAATTAAATTCTCTAAGATTTTTTGTTCACCTCTGCTGTAGCCAGATATTGATCAGACAAGTCATTGGGTCAGGTCACTTTATCCATCCAACGTTTTTATTCACCACGCCATGTATCCTTGAGGACATCAGTGTATGAATTGTTGAGGATTTCTAAGCCTAATGCCCCAGTAATCATTTATCGATCCCGATTTGGCAGTTCGACTTCATCGACGGTTTGTGGTTTCTCCCTGTTTTTTCTACAAATATTTTCACGACTTCTGCTCTGACGAGCTTATCCACAAAGGTTCCCCATCTACACAAATGTACTTGAGTTATTAGATTGGAAACTAGGTCCCACTCTTTTACACTCCAAGCAGTCAAATGTAACCGTCACTTACAGTTTCTTTTGTAGCAATTTCCGCCAGTAGAACTTCCTTCCGTATACTTGCTACAATCTTTAAGATTCTAAGAGCAACATCAATTGCCAACTTTTATTGCCTTGATTTCTACCTTTTCTTTATTCTTTCGCCGACACTACGTGTACTTTGTTTTTTGTTTTTTTATTTTCTCACTGTAGCCCCTTGGGCACTAGTGGCAGCCCTGCTTTGCTTGGAGTGAAACGAGTGAAAAAAACAATCTTGTTGTATTGTTGAATTTTGTAAGATTTGATTGCATAGGAAATCCGAGCATCACACACCTACACCATTTCATAAGCCAATTAAAAATGTATATACATTTATACATTCACCAATAAAGATCTCCTTTCATAAGACAATTGGCTCACTAACTTTCACCATATACTGATGTCTGCATGAGTAAAATAAATACAATCCCAATTAGGAACAATGAAAGAATCTAAAGGTTGTTCCGATTCTATTTCCCAATTTACACTTATTAATACAAATGAGATACTTTTATCTCTTTTTCAACCTTCTGGTTCTTTCAAATGTGGTGGGCTCGGTTATGTTTGGAACATGGACATTTCGCAAGCATAGACGACGCTCCTTACAGTACATAATTATTTATCTGGTGAAGAGATAGAGGTATTTTTCTTTTCTTTTTCATTTTATTATTTGCCAGAGCCTACGCAAAAGTATTTGATATGTATTTAAGATATGAGAAAATATATTTGAACTGCTTGGCAAAATTAATTTTTTGGGCAATGATGTTAGAATGATTCAGATACTGGCATCAAAAGCCCAAAATATAGAACGAAAATGAATTTGATGACTTTCATCTACTTATACTTAACCAATACAAGGCTCAAGAGTTACTCAAGGTAGAGGGTATACTGAATGATTTAAATGATATGCCGCTAAGAATAGGAAGAAGGATTTGGGAAATATCTGGATTTGGAGGATAGGTAAAAATTGACTTGGAAAGGTTAAGAGTGTAGCATTCAAGGAACCATCCACACAATGGTGTGTTCCACAAAAGTGTGGCTCTTGAGAACAAGTTTTGAGTGAAGCTATTAACTTCCATTTGGAAAACGACGGAGGAACGATGATTCGACAACATGGATGCAAAGAAGCGTTAAACAAGAATACATCTTCTTATCAGACATATTTAACATATACAGTCAAGTAATCGTAAGAGGAGTAGGAGTCCTGACAGGATTTACGTTTTGAGAAGAGAGGTTATAAAAACATTAGATACGAGGTTATTACTGTTTTAATAACAGATAGAAAAAGGAAACTTCCGAAATTCCTAGAAAACATATAAAAGAAGAGCAGGAAAAAGTGACAAAAATCACTTATTGTATAGTTGAGAAGAACAGCCCAAAAGACGAACTACACATTGGAGGAATTAGAACAAATGTAATCTGAAATAACGACGTAAATGTAACACCGAAATCCGAAAACGCATTTTTATTAGCGAAACTTACCTTCCAGAAGCTAATCGAATTATTAATCATCAGGAAGATTTCGTTGGAAATCAAAAAAGAGTACTGAGTTTCTACGTAATACCAATCTTCCTATATAGCAGTCAATGATTGACGATTTCCTTATCGAAGAAGAGAAAACTTGAGATAGCAAAGAAGGTGGTTCTCTAGAATACCATGGACAACATACAGAAGGCAAGAACATGAGCGGTAAAAAGCAGGTAATATTCCTAACGAGCTTGTGTAAATAGGATACAATTTGAGGCAAAAAGGCTTGAAAAATTTGACATTCCCGGGACATATAGAAAGCAAGAGGAGGAGAGGTAAACAGCAGGTAATATTCCTAACGAGCTTGTGTAAATAGGATATAATTTGAGGCAAAAAGACTTGGAAAATTTGACATTCCCGGGACATATAGAAGGCAAAACGAGGAGAGGTAAACAGCAGGTAATATTCCTAACGAGCTTGTGTAAATAGGATACAATTTGAGGCAAAAAGGCTTAGAAAATTTGACATTCCTGGGACATATAGACGGCAAGACGAGGAGACGCAAACAGCAGGTAACATTCCTAACGAGATTATGTAAATACATGATAGATATTGCTTAAAACTACAAGGGAGAGATAGTTCTAAAGAGCCATGATCGACCACGTCCTGAAAAAACACGGTGCATTAAAGAGGATGACTATTTCCAATATAGATTGTTTCTATAAAGTTCCTGAAAACTAAGAAAGATAATGTTTGTTTCTCATCAGGCATATGAATTTATAAATGGACAAAATGCTGGTTAAAAGTTAAAATTATAGTATTTTTCTTGCATTAATAACGTATAATAATTAATTTTTGTTTCGTTGCGGCGCAGAATTTCCGTTTTAATTAATGATAATTATTTTGACATTTCACTGGAACACATGCTTAAAATTGCTCTTGGCAAAGTGAACAGAAGTTTGCGTAATAATCGTGCAATTTTTACAATATCAACACAATCGTCCTCAAGAGAAACGCCTGTTTAAATTAATATATATTTTATTTGATTATAAAGTTGATTCCTATTTGTTCCGGTCTTCATGATTTTTTTTTTTGTTTTTTTTTTTTGCTTTTTGTAAGGTTTTCATGTGTTTAAGCACTGCTCTACGAGTAGTTATTTTTTTCGCATTTCTAAATCACACAGGAAACGTGACTAAATATAATTTTTATTGTTATTATTATTCTCTTTTTGTTGTTCAATAATAGGCATAACGTAGTAGAAGTTCGCTTCTGTATTAAAACGTTGCTAACAATTTGAATTTGAATATACAACAAGACCATAATCAATAGCAATAGAGTATTGAGAGAACTTAGTACATAGAGGGGCTGCCATGGTAATGTTTTATTCTTAAACTTTTTCAGCTCTTCTGATGATACCCTTAAATAATAATTGTTAATATGATAGTTGTCGACCTGGCTGCCCGACTCCAGCCACTTTCTCACCTACGGGATATGGCTTCCCTCTGTCTATTCTATGAATATTTTCATGTCGTCAGCAATGCTATCTAGAAGGGAGCAGTCGGGAGAGGAGGGAGAACGGTAAAGAAAGAATAGGTAACTAACCGAACTGAGGAGAGACAGTCGGAGACATATGTATTGGTGGTCAGTAGATTCGAGTGAAGTCACCCTAGCTATGGGGAGGTGTTCGCTGACGTAGACACCCAGCCCATGCATGTGGACAGTGGAATCCTTCCTTAAGAGGGGACGATAACCAGGGATGGAGAGGTCAGAGGAGGGAATAGCTGAGTTGAGGTTAGTTTCGCAGAGCGCAATGATGTCAGGGGACTTTTGATGCAGGAACGCTTCTACACTAAGAAAGTTAGTACGAATGCCCGGGATATTAGTGAAAGAAATGGTAATGGGTTTAGGTGGTTTTGAATTTTACTGGTTTAGGGTCGTTTCTGATTTGTTTCGTCATGTTTTTGTTTATAGAAAGGGACCTAGGGTAGAGGATACAGGCGGTCATTATCCACGATCTGTGCCTGGAGGGAAACTGGCTAGAGCTGCAACAAGGTGTGGCCTCAGGGTTGCCCACCGAAAGCGCTTGCAGGGACACCTATCCATGCGCGACATGGCACTACAAGAACCCCGATATTATACAACTGTTGATCAGAGCAGCCGATCTTGACGCTACGCAAGAGTTAGGGCTCCTAACTACCAGTCGGAAGCAGCAACCAGGAAACTGCCAACCCGGTACTCTCACAGTGATAAGCCGTTGCCACCAACCGGCCAGATAGCAGGAAAATCACGGAAGCACCAATACCAAGGTCTGAAGAGAGAGAAGAGAAAGCCGGAAACCACATCCTAAACCGGAAACCAGGGGCAAGCCTCTACTCCAGTTCAATAGATGTGGGAGGAGTATGGACCGGGCGATGTGCGATCTATCTACTCCTATTTTTTTTTTTTTTAAAAAGGAAAATTTCAAGGGTGGAGAGTTAACTAGGTTTTGACTTAGCTATTGTTTCTTAAATCTGTATTTTTATTCTGACTTTTTGGCTTTCATGCTTCATTTGGAAAAAAAAATTAGCCTCCCTGTTTTGGGGTTTTTATTTATTTATTTTATATATTCTGTTATGCGAAGCTATCCTGGCCAAGGTATCGGCAGTCACTGGTCACATGTTACCCCTCCCCTGTGAAATCTCTATGGTCTGTTCTTCAAATTCAAATTTACTAAGCAGCTTAACTCGATCTTAATTTTTGGGAAATGCAAGAGTTGAAGATAGTGGAACTTTCTTAATTCAAATTTCCTGTGTGAAACTGCGTGGTAAGCATGAATTGTTTCTTAAATCTGTATTTTTGTCTTACTTTTTGGCATTCATGTAGGTATATGTGGAGACGCGTGCATAAGTGTATATAGATATAAGTTAGAGTACAAGGGTGGGTTAATTTATGAAGTTACACATACACACGTATCCATAGAATTAGAAATAAACGATTAATTACTAAGCGGTCAACATCTTCACGACTGATCTGAATACCCCCAGCTGATCTGGCCCCAATGCCTATGCCCTGACTCTCTTTTCCTTTTTCTCTTTTTCCCTTCTTATTTTTTTATTTTTTTATTTTTTTTATTTCTCTTCAGTTAAAGAAAATGCTTATTCCGGCAAAATCTTTTGTACCAATTGGAAGGAATATTGTGTAGTCTGATGAAATGAGCTAATTAAGCTCATTGAAATGAATTATAATTTATAACCAATTTAAATGACGTGTTGAGTTTTCCTTTATATATATAATGACAGGCAATGTATTATCATTAAGTTACTTATATAATTTTTCATGCGTTCGTATATTATTTTCTTTTTGGAACTCAAATTATATATGAATTGTCCACAGGTTTTGTACCTTCGAGCGCTTTCGGCTATATTTTAGCCATTATCTAGAATTAATTTTGTTTTACTATGACGTTATTGAAATATCTCTCCAAAGTTTTTTTCAACTTCTCTCACAGTACTTGTCGACTATCGGACTTGTCCCGGTATTTAGCCTTGAATGGAGCTTAACACCCGATTTGGGCTGCGTTCCCAAGCAACCTGACTCTCGGATCGATGCTCCGAGAGTCGGGTTAGTTTATGTGTAAATTTTATATGTATAGTGTCTTGTGTATATTAAGTTCCGAACACAGTAAGCGCATTGTTACCATGTTTATAATTGATGTGTAGTATGGGATCTTTCTTTTTTATTCGTAAAATAGTTTTAATCTTATTTTGCATTTGTTATTACAAGTATATCACGGATATTTCCTGGAAGATCATGATGTATGTTTAAATGAGATCGGATGAAAATGTTGTGGGAAAGGAGCATTTTCTCGTCAATGGACATATGAATTAGGAAAACTACACTGGTTCTCCGCAGTTTTGATTTCTCAAGTGAATTGTTATTATTGACGATGAGGTTGGCAGTTTTGAATTTTTTATGATAAATAATTTAATTTTCTTATTTGAATTGGTCGGTGTTGCAAAATTTCCGATGATACTGCGAAGAGAAGATTCTTCCTGTCTGTAGTCACTGTATATTTGATTTTTATAAAAAATATTAATGTTATTGTTTTTGTCCCCGTGTTTGTAGTTGCTGTTGGTTACGTCACAAAATTTTTTTTTAAATCTATGTTTTCAACATGGGGCATATAAATTGTAAGAATCACGGGCCAAGAGTGTTTTCCATACTTACACCATTAGTTTTCAGGTGAATATTGCCATGATGGACATAAAAAGGTACTTTAGTGGTAAGGACAAGTAAGAGTTTCTTACGAATATTCAAATTGATAGATGGAGTGGGACTTAATTATGTCGATATATAGCGTTAATTATTATGTCAATAGTTTCAGTAACAGGTAGATTAGTAAATAGATTTTCTATAACAAGTGATGCGAGAATGCCTTTGTTTGATGTAGTAAATTTTAGAATTTGAAGAAATTCATGGGTTAGATTAATACTGTTATTAGTAGAAAGATACGGGGTGATAATATCAGTAAGGAATTTTGATAATTGATGTACAGGTATTGTAATCCGAAAAATTATAGGCCGTAATGGGTATTTAGGTTTATATATTTCACATTACCGTATCCAGGTTAATAATCAGTAATAATTTTGTTGATTTTCATGGATTCTACAACTAAATTATTGAATTTTATGAGTTTATTAACGTACGTTTTAAGAGTTCAAGTGGCGTTATTATTTAATTTTTTGAATTTGAATGGGTCATCGATGAAGTGCTGTAATTTTTGTGTGTTAATTTTATTTATCCAAAATTACGTAACTGTTTGGTTTACTCGCTCTGCGAATGACGATATTATGGTTGTTTTTAGTTCCTTAGCGGCATTTGCTAGTTTTGTTCGGATATGGTTGTGGATATTGCGTAGAAAACAGTCTTTTAAACTTTCCACCATGAGAAGATGTTTGAAAGTTAGGTTAGTTTTATTCATGTTATTTGTTACTTTTCAATTGGCGTAATGACTGGTGTAGAATTTCGTTTGGAGATGATAATTTGGTTCTGTCATCAATAATAATAATTTGGCCCTAACCTAACTAGACAGAAGCCAAACAAAACTTTAGCCACCAGGAAGAGCGAACACCCGGAGAGGGCAAAAACTCTAAAGTTACAAAAGCAAGCAGGGATCGATGTCGGTATAGTATGTAGCCTACAATTTGAATGTGGCCAACTTAGAAAGAGTATTATAACTCTCTGGTAAAGGGTTAGGGCAGAGTTAGAGTTGCGGTTAAGGTTGCGGTTAAGGTTGCAGTTAAGGTTAGAAAAATTAGTTTCAATAAATAGCTGAATACTTATCTATATAAATATACTTTTAATGAGGTAGGACACATTCAAACCGAGTCGGCCACATACTATACCAGAATCAAAGATGTAGGCCACATACTATACAGGTGCCCAGTGATTGACCGTGAATTTGTTAAATGCCCAAGACAATTCCGAATTCAAAAGACGAGTCGTATAGAAAATACAAGCCAGACGTAAAAACTCCAAGATACAAAATATAATAGGATAAACAAAATGAAATTCGCAGATTCTAATACTGCACGCTCACCCCACCCCAGGAAATATGTCCGCCTTTCATCAAGAAAACAACGGCTTTTATTGAGGATGTAAATTCTCCGAATGGTAGTGATAGTGGTGGAGGGTAAAAACACTAACCATATGTGAGGCAATAATTATGAAGGGTTTTATTTTTTTAGCAAACTACACAGGACAGGAGATTGTTTTGGGAGTAGGTGATTTCCATCAATCACGGATAGTGGTTAATCGACACTGACAAATACACCAGCAATGATCAACCAACTGGGGTTAGCTAGCAAGAATTGCGACCAATACACCTGGATATACGTTGAAGTGCCGTGGATACTGGCTGGAAATGAAAAATCGGAGAACTGAGTTCGATTTCCAGTTGATATTCATTGCATTCACTTAGTCAGTCATCCATTTACAAAAGCTTGTTAGATATGTTACTCCTTTTATCACTCTGTCCTTTCAATGTATTTTTTACTAATCAGATTCACCGTGTCTTCTTTCCTCACTCAGTCAGTTAGTTAAGTGCCATACGTGATACATGCTTGGGCGATCATATCTCGAAAGAGAAATGACTGACTGGGCAGAAGATTATCCCGCAGTAGGTTGCCATTGCTTTCTGCGGTAGACTGATTGCCAACCAAGGCTATAGAACCCAATCTGTCCTGTTATTTGATCAATAGCTGGAGGGAAGAGACGGATTAATACCATTCCCAAGGGTATTTGCGCGTATATGATTGTAACGAATTCAACTGGAATTCGAACTCGGCTCTCCGAGTCGATATCCACTGCACCACAACGCAGATCCTCACTATGTTTCCGAAAATATTCAACGGTTTGTTTTTTATTATACGGTGGTCGTCTGAAAAGTTCATAAAACATCTGACTGACTGTTTTATTCTGATACACGTGCATGTTATTTTTGTGAGCCAACTTAGATTTATATATTTGTCACACGATCAAGTTTCAAAACGACTCACATCAGTAAAGTGTTCATTTTGTTTCCTTTTTCCTTAATAATTCTTCCTTGCTTACACACCCACTCAACGTTATTCCTACTTCTGTAGGACCATCTCTGTCACATCAAATCTTCCCAGGTCTGTTACTAAATTATACAACAATAAAAATCATATAAAAAGATTAACAGTACATAACAGCTCAACGACGTTTTTCTTTATTTCTAATGAATTTTGCTTCTTTCTTAGTACTTGTCGATTTTGTTTTTGTTTTTAACTGGATTTATGCTATTCCATACCACGTCGGTCATAGGGCGGGTCAACAGAAAACGCACAATTAGTCGGAAGTCAGTTGGATCAATTATGGTAGACTGATAAGAAATAAATTGAGTTATTAATGGAGTGTTAATTTTCTCAAATTATAGACAATAATTTTACACTGTTTGCATTGTTAGGACTGTTGTCCTCACCTTTATTGTCATTTTTAGGACGTTTAGGCCGTTGTACGCTCCGCACTTCTTCAGGTGATATACGTTAAAATATTGAGTCAAAACCTTTAGTTAGTCCATGGGGCTAAACTTTTCTAATTCCAAGTGCCATCCATTTTTTGGTTTAATTAATTTCCTTTCGTAACCTAAGTCTCAGAGTTTTCGTTCCTTCTACTGTGGCTAGGTACTGAACTCAGAAATTTTTTGGCCAAGTCACATTTTAGCTTACTCATCCAACGCTTTTATTTACTAAGCCATGTGGAACTAGAACAATCTACCCCCAGGGACTAAGTAAAGGGTTCGATTCAAAATTCCAACGTAAAGAGTGATTGAAATGTAACTCCCTATTTTATGTATGAGTGGCCAGCCAGGAGTCCTGACTTAACACCCTGTGATTTTTTCTTTGGGGTCTACTATAGAGAAAGTCTACTATACAAAACCAAAACTTTAGAAGAATTTGAAGGGTGAATACAAGAAATGTTTTCCACACCACAAGGGTTCCTGGTGAAATCAATTGACACGATTTCTGGGTAGCTTGAGAAGTTGGTAAAGAAATCTGCTGCTATATCGAATTTTAAATAAAACTTATGCTAAACGCTTTCCTCTCCATTTCTTTTAATGAATAATTTATAAGTATTTTAAAACTTAGAGTTACTTTCCAATTACCCTGAATATCAGCTGAAGAAGGTAGGAGCCTATCACGGTCGAAACGTTGTGTATATGACAATACATATCAGAACAACGATACAAACAGTGTAAATAGTCACAATACGTCATTTGAGAGATATAGACAGTCACAATATTATCATGATGCAACTGCAGTTTTATGCAGTTTTATGGGAAATTCTTTTTGTAAAATAATTGTCAGACGGTCACATCAAATGGTTTGCAGATGAAGATGATGACATTTATGATGGCGACAAAACTAATCATCAGATTCAGAACCGATGGCATCATTTCATTTCAATGTGAAATCGATATTTCATTTGTTATTTTCCTATTTTATTTATTCATTGTGCAGAGTTTGAATTCAGCAAAAAATTCGAGAAATAGCAATAAAATTGCAACGATATCAATTTGCAGAATCCGATTAGAACTTCTTAAAAGCTTAAGATGTCGAAAACGACGATCGAAACACCACTTGCGAAATGAGCAGTAGAAATATATTTCTTCACTGATTCATCAACTTGCATTGTTATTTTATTGTTTCTTTTCATTTCATTTTTTACCGCCTTTTCTTCTTTCGTTTACAGCCATGTTTGTGATTTGCAAGTTTAAAATTCAGAAATTAGAAATTTGAGCTTAAGAAGAGTAAGATTTGATAATAGACTAATGAAAGTAAAATTATGTTGTTGTTTTTATTTCATACGAAGAATTATGAAAATTAAAAACATTAAAGACATTTTCGCGTTGATATTAGACACGCAAAAATGTGACTGCATGACAATTAGATGAAGAAATCTACTTTCATTTATCTATGTATATCTCCATTTCTACACATTTGTTTCTCTCAGACTGTTCGGATTGATATATCCATCTTAGCTTGGATCAATCTCTTTCAGTTTTTGTATTTACCTGTATAATGTGCATTGTGGTTCAATAGAAATCAACATATAAAATTGGAGGGCCGAGCTCGAATTCTAGTTAAATTTGTTGCATTCATTTACGCGCAAATACACTTAGGAAAGGCATTCATCCATCTCTTCTCCCTTCATCTATGAATTAAATAGCAGGAAAGATTGGGTTATATGATCGCCTAAGCGTGTATTACGTATAGCACTTGAATGACTAGCCTAAAAATACTAACATAAATCAATTCTTCGAATTGCCTGTTAGCATCTATCTATCTATCTATCTATCTATCTATCTATCTATCTATCAAAAAGAAGAAACGTTTAAGTGACAACTGCTTAACCGACTCATCGGTGCCAGATGTTTGATAAGTCTTTATACGTTATTATTACATCCCCGATTTTATTTATATTCTTTCTCAGAAAAGAAACACACACACACACACACACACACACACATATATATATATATATATATATATATATATATATATATATATATATATATATATACTTCGCAGGCACCTCTCCAGAGTAAGAGCCCCAACAGAGGAGGACATGACTAAGGTCTGTGTGTACACCATTTCATGTAGCTGTTGAAAGAAACATAAAGGAGAAACATACCGCTCCCTTAAGGGAAGGCGACAAGCACATCGCAAGGCCGTAATACGAGCGGAAATAGAAAAATCAGGCGTAGCTAACCACATATGAAGAGAATGAAGGGAACAATTCACCCTATGGAATAAAGTTGAAATAGTAGATAGAGAACTGCACTGGAAACTACATAAACTTAAGGAATCAGCACAAAAATCTCCTAAGCCGACCAAACATAAAGAAGAATACAATATTGGAACTAGTAATACGGAGTGCCAGAAGAAATCATTCGTATCAAAATTGCAATATGAGCTCTGTTAAAAAAATACTAGAGAAAACCATTAACATTAAAAAATAGAGAAAACCATCAACATCAAAACTTGCAATATGAACTGGACGATCTCCTTGTTTAAGTCGATGAATGTTGTCATAATCCTTACCTTCAGTTCATCTGCTGAATTATGTAACCAGATGTAAGAGGTGATGCAGTCTCAAATATTGTCCGATGGCCCTGACTGGGTTCTACTTGTGTGGCATGGTACAAAGTTCAATTGCCAGGTACAGAAATACAGCAAACGTACTGCATTATCCATAGATTGTTGGAAATTTTAAAAAACAACAACAAAAATCCAGTTATTACCTGGAATGTAGTAGTTAAATCCAAATTTTACAATGGAAAAGGAAATAAATTTAATCTATGCCTTTTAGAAAAACTTGTCATCTGAAAGCATATCAATAATCCTAATTTGCTTAATAAAAAATGTGTGAATGACATCATGCTGTCAAATAATACTTTAATTCTTTGACCCAGGTTGATATGATTCTTCCATACGTTTGCCCCTTCTTTCTTTCTTTCTTTCTTTATTTATTTATTTATTTATTTATTTATTTCTCCGCAATATTACTTTTAACAATTATGCATTAAACCTCTTTTAGTTTTTCTTCCAATTTCAATTCTTAATGTTTATTAGAAGTATAGCCTTGCAGTGAAAGCTTTAAAACTAATCCATAGACCTGGAGCTCAGACACTTTGGACGTTGGCACGAAAGACTAAAAAGCAATAGTTGTTTCCAGTTAAAGCGAAACCGTAGACTGAAAGAAAAATGAATGGATGTAAGTCAAATTTTGATTTCTTGGTATCGATATCAAATAAGTTTTTTCGTCGTAAACTTAATTTTGAAGGCTAAAAATGTCCTCTGAGTAAATGGTATCATGGCTGAGACTAAGAACTACAATTATACCTACTTAGAGCCACTCTTTCTATCACCCGATTTTTTCGATTATTGATTTTCGATATTTATCGGGGGTACCTCGACAGAAAACCTAGCTAAGAACACCCGCAGACGCTTATAGTACAATTGTGTACATTTTCAAGAAAATCAGTTCAGCCGTTTCAGAGTCTATAAGTAACGGACACACACACAGAGACACACACACACAGAAAGTTCCGTTAAGAAATAAGTTTAGATATATAGATTATGTCCTATTATTTTAATCCATGACACCAACATATTGAGTTTAATAACTAAACTCAATAAGATAGAATCTCCTATCGAATTCCCATAAAAACTTGAAACTAACTATTCTTTACTTTTTATATATATATTAATAACACTTAATAACAATAAATTAGAATTTAAGGTTTACCGTAAACCTCCCAAGAAAAACGACCTTATTAATTTCTATTCTCACCACAACCAAAGAATTAAATCTTGTTTATTTATAGGTTTCCACCTTAGAGCCCTCGGAATATGCATCCCTAATTATTTCTAATTATTTATTTGAAGAAGAGAGATATATTGAACAAACATTTAAACTTCTCTACTCTCCACACCATTTCATGCTCCACGCCAAAATTATGCTTATGAAATTCACAATACCAAAACAACGGATACCCACCAAAATCACACAAATTTCTTAAAACTACCTTCCAACACCTTTTCATATGAACTCTCAAATAAATTAGCTATTCCAAACACTAGATTCGTTACCACCACCCCAAGACTATTGTCAAATTAAAATAAAATCGCCAAATACCAATTTAAATTCCGGGATTTACAAAATACAATGTCAACATATAGTGCAATAACGTATATATAAGGGAAACATCATTATTATCTATATTTTTCTCACTATTATTATATATTATTAGTGTTTTTTTATATTATTATTATTATTATTTTATTACTTACTATTATATGCTATTTATATAGCTTAATTAAAATATTATAATGATATAATATGCTATTTTATATGCATGTTTTAATATTTATATATTATTCATATAACTTATATTATTGTAATAATTTTAATACATAGATTTTTGGTATTTTAATACATATCATTTCATTGAAAGATTCTAACAGTTGACATCTTGTTTTTCAAAATTTATTTATTTGTAAAACGTTCGCTTAATACTTGTATACATTAGGGAAATATATTTTGTTTATGACCCAGACTCATTAACACAGTCATTCATACATGATTCTCTCATAAACATACATTTATACATGATTCTCTCATTTTATTTAGAATAAAAATTCATTCCATCGCTTGACACGTGTAAACCTCATTTCACATACTAACTTTACCGACTCATAAACGCACACATTCTTACATGATTTCTCTCATATACATACATTCATACATTGTGACAATCGTCTGTCCGGCTGGTTGGTTTTCTGGTTCGGGAACAGAGCCTGCTGCGATGATGATCTCGAAACGGCACCAGTTATGACGACGTTTCGGACCGCTAGTCGTGATGATCTCGTCACAGTAGCTGGTTCTCAAGACTTCTATAACAACGAACTCGCTGCCCACGCTATGTTCTTTTGATCTCAGAAAGTCACATTGTGAAAACCTGTTAGCCGTATTTCTACCATATCTAGACTGGACACTTGTGTACACTTGTGTTAAAATAAAATAATTAAGGCACAAAAAAAATTAAATAAATGAATAAGTTCGAAGACGCCTGGATAAGTTATGAAAGAAAGTGTTTATAAAAAAATAATTAATTACAAAAGCAGAAAATACAACTGTCGAAATTCAAGTCTACAACGGAGAGAGGATTCGTTTAGAAATATCAGAGCTTTCAATCTTCAAATAAAAATAAGTCCTTTCAATGTTTCATTAAAAATATTAGAGCTTTTCAATCTTCAAATAACATTAAAGCAATGTTCTTTCGGGGTTCTTATCGGAGGCGCATTATTCGACATTAATTCTTTAAGTTAATCGGCGGCAGGCGTTTCTGCGTTTCTTTACATCTTCAGTCATGTGGTAGGCAACCAGCTGTTGGTAGTGACTCCTCAATTGGGAACACTTTCCCCTCAGTCGTCATATTTCGACTGCAATTTCAAAAACTACCCAAGCAACTCTGATTTTTCGCAGTGAGTTCGGATTTTTATAGCTGTATCCAATTCTTCCGGGGAATCTACGCGACACCATGCTTTGACCAATGAGATTATTTTCTACCCACACGATTTACGGGGAGCCATGGCTCGACGAATGAAATATTAACACCTAATATGAATTAATGTCTTTCTGTCTTTTTTCTTTCAATTACATCATCTGTTTTTCGATTTTAGAATCTGTTCCCAGGAATAATTTTTGAGGATTTAACCCTACCTGACCTCATCAAAGAAATCCTGATGTTTTGTTATGACTAAGGCCATTTTTTAAAATTTTAACTGACCCAAAACAATTCGTTTTGAACACGAAAAAAGAAGAAACTATATTTTTCTCGTTTTTCCAAGTTATCAGCTAATTCCTCTATTCCACGGATTTTAAAAATACATAAGAGTATTAAAAATATGTTTTTTACGTAAACTCACATCGCGGATTACAATAAAGCACAACTAACAATACCACTAATATCAATTTCTCTCATTCCGTTGTATTAAACAAAAAAAAAATACCGGCGTGGAAATAGTGTTAAAATGATTCTCTCATTTTATTTTTAAAAAAATTGTTTCATCGCTTGACACGTGTATGTATTATTTCGCTACAATTTTGAACTAAAATGTATTTTGTTTGTTGTCATTCACACACAAATTAATTAATGTTGCCGACATATATAAACACTTAACTCGCCTATAGATTAAATACGCTTGACACGCATTGTTCTCGCTTACATCTACTTACATTCGGAAGAAACATCTAGTGCTTTTATTACACGTAGCTCACATATTTAAACAGACATAAGTATTTTCTCTACAGTTAAAATATTCATCTATTGCTTTATCACACGTGACACTTATCTAACCAATGAAATCATAACTCAATCAACATACTGTCTCTGTGGATTTAATTATATTTTTAATTTGAATTTTTTTAAATCATTCGTCTTTAAAAAAATCTCGGAAAAAGCTTGTTAAAGTGAAAGATGTTAGATTAAAGACACTTATTTCCTACCTGTTTTTTACTTATTCTATTCATATATATATATATATATATATATATATATATATTTGTAATTTATTTGTACAAACGTTATTTTTTATTTGAATATTCAGGTCGGTCGATGTATATAAATAAATATACTGTTTAATAAAGAAAGAAAAAACAGAAAATAACGTTTAAACGAATATATATATATATATATATATATATATATATATATATATATATATATATATATTTGGACACCAACCTTTCTTTTAAGCATGTCTTGTAGGAAACGCCCAAGAAGGAAGATTTTATTATTTTTTAATTTAATTTTTCTATTACTCTAACATGTTTTTTTTTTGCTGATGTTAAGAAATGCAAAAACGTTCCACAATTATTAATTATCCAAGCACTTTCAGCCACTTTACTGATCATTCGCATGGGTGTTATCTTTCTGAAAAAAAGGTTAAAAAGGTTGCTTATATTTTTTGTTTTAATTAACCGTTTGTTATGCTGATTGGGTATCGAACACGATCGCTGTACGGGTGGTCGAATGATTATAAGTGCAGAGTTGAAACTTGTATTATTCCTATTGGAAAAGGCATGAATCTCTTTCTTTTGTTTCCCACCGTACGTAGATTAAATAACAGACTAGACGCAGCTCTCCAGCTTTAGATAGCATTCATTGGACATAATCTATTATGAAATCAAAACCAGTGAGAAACCAATTAAAAATCACTTCATTATCATTCTTGAATTACTTTGATCGGTTCATGGGAGACCGACAACCTTTCAGCACTCCCGTATTTAAAAACAAAAACAAATAGTATTATATTAAATAAAAATATGATCATATTATTTCGTTTGATAACAATAATAAAATATAATGTTCTAGATTTCAACTGCTAAATAAGTTTCATATAACATTTTACAGAGATGTATTATCTGCATTTTATCTCAAAATTTAATAGTCAATATATTTCTCTTTGATTATTATTACAAAATTTAATTGTCAATACATTTTTTTATTTTTATTGCAAGCTTTAATTTTTATTAAAGAATTTAATAGTCTATATATTTCTCCTTGATTTTTATTACAAAATTTAATGGTCACTGCATTTCTCTTTGTATTTTATTATAACATTTAATGGTTAATTCATTTTTCTTTGTTGGTTATTACAACACTTAATGTTTGTTCAATGCATTTCTCTTTTATTTTTATTACAAAGTTTAATGGTCAATACCTTTCCCTCTAATTTTGATTACAAAATTTAATGACTAACACGTTCTTATGTTACTTATGTTCACCTAAAGAAGGCTCAAGAACAGCACAATGTCAGTTTATTGAATGTGTTGTGTCACATGAATTACAGAGAAGGTACAAGGAAGTGAAACTATAAGGCTAAGGAGGTAGATAACAATCAGCTGTTGACTTTAAGTGGTTAAAATTGTAACGTTCAGGGAAGCATCCACGCAAAAGTCTGTTCCAAAAAGTAGCAGTCTTTAAGAAAATGTGTTTGGTTGGAACTTACAACTGGAAAACGGAGAAAATAAGTCTGTCTACCTGTGTGCCGTGACATTCACTTTGGCGGGTTGAGCCGTCATTTTCCCTTGAGGAAGTTTCATGGGGCTCTATTGGCTCCACAAGCGATCTCCAGCCGCATATTGTTTGGAAAATTTCCCGCAATAGGCTGTCAATTATTACTGCGGGAGACTGGTTGCCAGCCAAGGCTATAGAACTCAGTCTGTCCTGCTATTTGACTATAGTTGAAGGAAGAAGAGATAGATTTACTTCTTTCCTATAGCACATAAGTGAATGTAATTAATTCGATTGTAATTCAAACTCTCCGATTCCTTGTCAACGGCTATTCATTACTCCACTGTGCCTCCGAGGAAATAAGTGGGATTTGATTACTTGGATATAACATTACGACTATCTATAAGTTTCCGAACTGATAGAACTAATAGGTGCAAGTCATCTGAACATTTGCCATATAAATAGCAAGAAGTTAGTTTGCCTTTATGGGAGAAGTGGAAAATAAAACAAGATTCTGTAAAATATTTTGAACTTCATTATGTGGGATCACCCCTTTGTATATAATAATGGACTCAACTGAGAGTACATATAATCCAGCCTACAGAGAGAACGACAGAGTTGTAATGTGAGAGTTTGGTTGAGTTGTAAGTTGGTGTAGAGTTTAGTTGGGGTTGGTTGGATCTGGAATCATAGTTGTAGTTGCAGTTGCTCTGAGCTCCACTCAACTAGAATCAGTTACTCGGACATACTATTTCACTTCAAGACTGTATATATTCATTTCTACTAATAGTATTTCTAAATTGACTAACCCGCGTTCCAGTTATATGTAACGTTCAATATATAACTTACATTTTCTATCTCCATATCTGCTTTTGTTTTTTTATTATTTTGTGTGGTTCGTCACCCGGAATCCACAACATTTATCAAGACTGGAAAGTAAGAACTGCGTAGCTTAGATCTGAAAACAACATCGCATTTTTAGTTTTATGAGTCTTATAAATATGAAAACTAGCAGTATAGCCCGGCGTTGCTCAGATATAATGAAAGCTTTAAAACTAATCCATGGTTCTGGAGCCTTGGACGTTGGCACGAAAAACTAAAAAGAAATAGCTGTTTCCAGTTCAAGCGAAACCGTAGACTGAAAGAAAATTTGATTTCCTGGTATCGATATCAAATTTTCTGCACTATTGTAAGAACTGCAACCTTGAAACTTCTGAATATAGTTTCTAATGTCCTTGTCTATGAGTGTATCAAATTTTATTAAAATTGGACCACTCCTTCTATAACCCGATTTTTTCGATTATCGATTTTCGATATTTATCGGGGGTACCTCGACACAAAACCCAGCTAAGAACACTCGCAGACGCTTATAGTACAACTGTGTAAATTTTCAAGAAAATCGGTTCAGCCGTTTCGGAGTCTATAGGTAACGGACACACACAGACACACACACGCGCACACAGACAAAGTTCCATTTATAAATAAGTTTAGATGACAGAAGTTAGACATTTTCTCGAGTGACAAGATGAGCCAAACATTTTTCTATCGTCTTACGCAACGTATCTGCTTCGCATATCAAATTATGCGAACTCATGGCATAGAAGTATATTTTAGATTTCATTTTCATATGTTAGCCCACATTGTGACATAACAAATAACAAGTATTAATAACTTTTTTTATGCCAGGTTACTGTTTACAAAGTCTTTTGCAAATTCATTTATTCCAATTTTTAGCTCGTAAAGCATAACAATGATAAGACGTTAATGATCAAAATAATCAGAATAACAAAGATCTTTTTAATGTGCCGGGTTCATTCCTGCTGTGAGCAATCATAACCCTCTAAAGCCCAATCCTTTGTAGCTCTAAGCAAGATTTATCTACTTACTAACCACTCAGACACTGTTCTGCTATCTATTTACAAAATTTCGTTTGTTATTTTTTAATTGAATTTTGACACATGTAAAGCTCAAGAGCAACTCAACGTTTAATTTGCTGCTGATGCGCAACATGGCGTTGAGTTTACTAAAGAAGAAAAACATAGTGTTGTATTTGCTACAGAAGAGCAACTTAACGTCGTATTTGCTACAAAAGAATAACTCAATATTGAACTGATTACTGACTGACATAAGCGTTATATAGATTGATTGCTCTCTTCCACTGTTTCTATCCTTTGTTTTAAACTTTTTACTTCCACATAAATTCGTTTTTTTTTTATCCATTTACAAAAGCGTGTTTCACAGCCTTGGTACTAATGTTCAGCATACAAGTCTCAAGAATAACTGGGCGTAGAAAGTTAGTGAATGGGCGTGAGCGATAAGAATGTTAAAAGAGGAATTACAAAGACCATGAGAAACCAATTGACCATGAGAAACCAATTGACGCTGGACTTGAAGAGGTGTATTTTGTAGTTTTCAGTTTGTTCTACAAAGAATTGGCTCTTAAGAAGATTCTTTGTCTTGAGTAGAGCATGCTTATTATAAATAAAATATGCAGAGAATTAGGGTAATTCAACTTTGTAGACCTAATATAATATAAGGTCTAAATTATGGGAACTAAAGAATGGAGCTTGTTTGAACATTTGATATGGAATTAACGATAGAATAGTGAAATCTTGCGACTTGGAGTCTGTGGGAAAAGGTTTGTCGGGTGGGAGTAATTCCTTCACCAATTTCCCGCATAAATGTTTTCGTGTTTGGGTAGCTTCAGTCCAGATGTGAAAGCAGTACCTAATTTTTGGTCTGAACTAACTCCTGTAATGACAGTGCGTAGAAGAATTCAATCTACCTTATTAACTGCAAGTTATACGACCAGTACCAAATCCTCCAAGCCCACTTTCCTCATTATGTTCTAGAAAGTTTGAAAGCCCTGTTCTGAATTTATGTATAACTGTCTTTTTTGTTTCCAAGTTATTTAAAATTTCTTTGTTGCTCGCATGCTCCATCGAAGTTATTTAAGGTATTTAGATTTGTACGCACCTACACCATTAAATATGCAATCAAATGATGAACAAAGAATTTATTTTAAACAACAAATATATATTTTTCAAATACGCTCCCTCTCTTGTCAATGCACTTTATGCATTCGCTGATGTTAATTGCACAGATCAAACATTACCAAGTGAAAATTTCATATAAAAATTCAACAAATAACTGTGTTCAATTATGAACTTATTGATCCAACCGCTTGTATACGACCGTTTTTGCCAAAACGATTAGAAAGTTTATCATGCGTGTCATAAACAGAATATTTTAGAAACAGATAACAATAAAAAAAAGAGCAGTCAAAGACCGCAAACCTCCGCCAGTGCAATACTGACATCTTCATAACGTTTAGCAAGAAATGGTTATTAAAATGAGAATAACTGCAATGAACTATTTGAGGTGAGGTGCGGTGCTTTTGGATATTAAATATTAAAATATATTATATTATAAATAATAATATTTTCGTGGTAAAAATATGGTGTTCAGAAAATGCAATGACGTAGGCATTCTAAGAGAGGGAATTCAGTATTTGACATCTGAAACGTACGAAAAAATATAAGTAAAAGAAATGGAAAAATAGCCAAAAACTTCATCCCGTACCGGATCGAATCCCAAATTTAATCGGCTCGTGTCAGTCATGAGACCAGTCATCCCTGAAAGTTTCATCCGAATCTATCTAGCGGGTATTGAGAGATACCTTGGCCATGAACAGACAGATTAACAAACAGATAAACGCGACTGAATAAACAAAGTGAAAATGGGATTATTCCGGTTTATACTCCAGCCCAGTTTTTGACCTGCAGTAGAATTTTATACCTGGTTACCTGTTTAGGGTTGGGTTTCCGGTTCCTTGTAAAGACTTTTTTTTGTTTTATTTGCAATAACCATTTGCGTCTTTATGGTACTATCCCCTTCTTAGGGTGAATTGAATACTGTAGGATAAAATCATTCTTAAAGCTAGTTTTAAAATTCTAAATGTCTTATTTTAAACAGGAGGTAAATGTATTTGGTAAAATATATTGATGATACTAAATATAAAATTTCCGGAAAAATTACCCAACAATTTAAATGTTTACCATTTTAAAACATTACATGTTTATTCTTTTAAATTCAAAGGAAAAACAAAGAGAAAGAATTTATGTTAAGAGATAATATTTTAGCATTGAGTCTCACTATACCCTCTGTTTTTACAAATCATATGTCCCCACCTCTCTCTCTCTCTCTCTCTCTCTCTCTCTCTCTCTCTCTCTTGTGGTTATTTTCTATTGCATTTTCTCTTCCATAGATCGATGTATACTTTTCAAAATAGGTTTTTTGTAAAGAGATAAAACTATTTTTCAAAAAGCGGCTTTATCTGATATATCATCATTGCTTGAACAGCAAAATTATCTAACCTTTAGGCATGTTGATAAATATTCAAATTTCTTAAAAAAAAGAAAAACAGCGAAAACGAAAATAATTTTTAGAAGTTTTAATGCTAAAAACAATTTGATTTTTATTTTCTACATGAATTTGTGGATCAAGGCATGTATACATATTCATATATCTATATATAAACATAGCGAGAGAGAGAGATTTATGTATGTGCGTGTACGCACCCTCGGTTTGGATGTTTTCTTGTGAATTTTACGTTATATTTTCTTTATATTAATTCCCCAGCCTTCATTTACTATTTCCGTTTATTTTATTTCTATCTCTGCCTCACTATCTCTTCCTCTCTGTCACTCTCTCTATAGCTGTCACTCTCTTTGTTTTACTCTCTATCTCTCGCTTTATATATATATATGTGGGCAGACATGAAAATAGGTATAGGATTCCATAACAAGATCGAAATTAAACTTAAAAGTTTGATTTTGAAAAAACCTACAATTTTCCGTTAAAGACTTTATATTCTTATAATATTTTATCATTATTGTTATCACCTGTACTTTACTATTATTACTTTAATTATTATTTTTTTAATTATTTATAGTTTTTATATAATAGTATTATTTTAATGTAAAAGTATACATATTTTTATCATTACTGTTATCATGTGAACTTTACTATTATTGTTTTTATTATTATTTTTATATTTTTATTTTTACTTATAGTTTTATATTATCTTAATGTAAGAGTATATGTATTTTTAATAGTTTTTATGAATTATTCTTTTGTATTTTCGTAATTTTTATCATTTAGCGTTATATTTTGTCTTTATTATTAGTATCTATATTATTTTTATTTTTATTTCTATTTTTGTTATTTTTATTTTTATTATTACTTTAAGGTTTGTAAACATAAGTTTCTTTATTATCATGATATATTTTTATATTTTTAGATGTATGACATTAAAAATTAAAATTACGGGTTGAAATTACGCTAGAAAAATGAATTGTTATTTTCTTATTAATTCTAACCGTAATAATAACATTATTATATTATTACATAAAATTTAATGTTGGTAAATTATTATTACTAACAATAAATTTTATCTAATATTATAATAATGTTATTATTACGGTTAGTATTAATAAGAAAATAACAATTCATTTTTCTAGCGTAATTTCAACCCCTAATTTTAATTTTTAATGTCATACATCTAAAAATAGACAACTAAAAAAATCAAGTCAAGATTTACTGATTTCCTTAACGACTGTTTTGGTAAATCTAGACCAAAGCCGTTGTGTCATCTAGATATAATATAGACGCTAATATTTAACACTGTTAAGTTAACCTCCTTTACCCTATTTTTTTTTTTTTTTACTTGACTTTTTTCTGGATAATTTGGACCCATTCATTGTTGTATGAACTTGGTCTCTGAGGAGCAGTTTATAAGAGAGCCGCGAAATATTATACCACAAATGGGTTTATAAAACCATACAACTTATGTTCTTTATTATAATACTCTGTTAAATCTTAACATTGTGTTCTCATTGGATTTTATTTCCTGTGGAATGTACCTTACTAAGTACCAAGAATCCTACTTTATATTATATATATATATATATATATATATATATATATACAGGGAGAGAGAAAGACAAATAGACAGATGGACAGACAAGAGAGAGTGAGAGAAAGAGAGAGGTACCTCCAAAAACACGCCATACCTAACGTTTAAAATACATTTTTAACAATGAGAAACCTTTCTTGAAGCTTTTGTTTTTGTTTTAACCGAAATGTATTAGGTTAAATTAGTTTTGAAATGCAACAAAATATTTTGCCTATTGGAAATATTAGATTTCAATTGATTGGAAGAAGTTGTTTTTTAAATTACTAGGAATCGCTGATTTTAGCCAATTTTAGCCATACCTCGGCGCAACGTAATTTTGTTTGTTAAAATTTTTTAAAAAATAAAACGTTTTTCAGAAACTTTATTTGAGGTATTCATAGTTGAATTAATCTGATTCAAAGTTTAATTAATCTGATTTGAAACAAATTTTACGTACTATTCATTTAAAATAGCACAGAAATTGTTATTTAACGTAGCCGTGTGACTTTTTATTAGGTATTTTATCTGGTTTTTGTTTTTTTTACTGGGGACATATCTGTAAAAAAAATTTTTAGGAATATCTTATGATTTTACACTGTTTCTGAGCAAAGAAACGCTATTTATACCTTTCAATCAGTTCATTTTATCTGCACACACACACACACACACACACACACATATAATATATATATATATATATATATATATATATATTTAAGCAAAAAATGTTGCAGTTTAACTAAATAGATTCATGCTGACTTCGAAGTTTGGACACCGTTCGGATGTCTCCAATTAACGGGGCTCATTTTAACAGATATATTTACTAAAATAAAATTAATCATTAAAATCATCTTTGGCTTTAATCACCGCCTCCAGACGACTTCGGAACCTCCTGCATCTCTTCTGGGTGGTCTCCTTGCTTAACTTGGTGAATATTGCCATCATCCTTGTCTTCAGTTCATCTTTAATGTTACAAAGTGTTTTGTTTGTTTCTCATTCAACTGCTGCCAACACATAATAATCACGAGGGTTGCCTTCTGGGTAGTTAAATCGCCAGATGTAAGGGATATTATGGGCGCAGAAATTGTCTGACAGCCATGACTGGGTTATCCTGCTTCTATGGCACAGTGTAGAGTCCTGTTGCCAAATATAGGGCTTTTAAACAGCCACCCTCTTGTCACACGGTAGTACTACCACCTCAAGTCACCTGATGAAGGCCTTCATTTTAAGTCTGAGGCCCTGTCGGAAGATGATCGAAGGCATAAAGACGCCATCAGTAGTGATTACTTCAAACACTTTTGTAATCACCACTAGACTCATCCAAATGTTTCCGAACCTATGGCCATGTACTCAGATTGACATCCAAACCCCCTGAAATGTTCATATTTGAGCTTCCAGCGCAAAGTCTATGCAGTTTAGCATGCCGTTTCAAAATATACATATATATATATATATATATATATATATATATATATATATATATATGCGGTGTAGATATAGACGAATCGAAAGGAGTGTCCTGTGTATAAAGTAGATGGATAACTTACTAGGAGAGCTCTAAATATATAGGTATATAAATGCATATAGAGCAAATATAAGTAAAATTAGGACAGACATATTATTCCATGGTTAAGTGGAAGTGTCGGCCCTTTTTCTGGCGAACCATCATCAGCTTCCATCTTTATTGCACAAAAGATTATACACGAATGAAATGCACAAACCCCGAAAAAGCCAAAATCAGAAATAGAAATAAAGACAGCTCCCTTAAAAGTGAAAATTTAGGAAAATATGCATCAGTACATGTTAGGCGAATACACACACATACATACATAAACATATATACATACACACATATATACATAAACATATACTCTTACATATAATCATAGAGCACGCGTAAGAGCGGATGTCAACTTAAAGATACTTAACGTAGGTCACACAGACTGCTGACACGTCGATTTGGAAAGTACAAAATAAAAAAGGGTTTGCGGCGAGAGAGATAACATTAAAGAAAAATGGTATTTTTATAAGCGTAAACGAAAGCTGAAGAAAAAGAAAGAAGAGAGGAATAAATTTAAATTTGAAAGAAAAGATGAGATAAGAAAATAAAAAAATGTTATATATTAACGGTGAAAGGATAAGAAATTAGAGACTAAACATTTTTAGGAAACCAGAAAATATTTAAAATATAGTTAATCAATCTGTTGTGATCACAATTACCACCACACCACTGGATAATTAAAATTATACTAATTATTCAGTCAACAAAACAATTATAATACAATATAAAGTTAGTAATGCAAAAAAAAATATTGCAATATTATTTAATATTGCAATATTTTTTTTGCATTACTAACTTTATATTGTATTATAATTGTTTTGTTGACTGAATAATTAGTATAATAATAATAATTTATATAATAAATAATTTATATAATAAATAAAAACAAATTTATATAATAAATAATATAAATAATAAATAATAATTAAATAATAAATTATAATTTATATAAATAATAAATTATAATTTATATAATAAATAAAAACAAATAAAAATAAATGAACAAATAAATAAATAAATAATTTAATTTAAAAATAAATTTAATTATTCTATTTAAATTTAATTCTTTAAACTTAATTATTTAATTTAAAATAAATTTTACGTATTAACAGTGAAAGGATAAGAAATTAGAATTAAAAAAATAAAAAAAAATAAAAATATTTAAGATATAATAGTTAATCAATTCGTTATAATGTTAATAATGTAGGAAATTTGTTAAGTCAACGATACAATTATAATACAATACAAAGTTAATCATGTAGAAAAACTTATATAAGTACACACACATACCAACACACACGTAAATACGTACACACACATACACACACACCCATATATATGTACTCACACATAACACACAGCCATATATATGTACACACGCATACACACACATGTATATACGAACACACACATATACACATATACACACGTAAAAACGAATATGTATAAATACAATTTATATATATACACATAATACATTTTTAAAGGCGAAAATATAAAAATCTAGTAAATAATAAAATAAAAAATAAAAATAAATAAATAAAAAATAATAAAAAATAAATATTTATATATATATATATATATATATATATATATATATATATATATATATATGAAAAACTACTAAAAAGTTGTAAGTTTAAAAATGTATTTTTCTGGCAGTATTTATTTATTTCTATTATTGTATTAAATATTTCGGCCTTGCATCAGAAACAAATAATTTTAAAATTTAAATTAGAAATGTATTTCGCGAGAGCACTCGTCCGAGAGAGATTGTTTACATCACGTGACGCAGAAAGCGACAGATGTTTTTTAATATTTGTAAACGTAAACCTATCTTTAATAATACTTATAAATTTTATTTTAGAGAAAATTTTTTAATTGTATCTAAAAAATGTTTATCTATAGAAATATTTATAACGATTCAAAACACCTAAGTCCCTATTTAACCCTAGCCTGTGTGTATTTAATTTTAAAATCCAGTATATATATATATATATATATATATATATATATATATATATATATATATATATTGTTGAATTAATAAAAATAATAATAATAATAATAATATGTATGTGTATATAAAAATATATATAAACACCAATCTATTAACTACATATCCGAACGCAACGAGGTGATATCAGAAAATATATTTAAAAAGGGCCAGATATTAAAAATAAAATAAAAAATAAAATAAAATAAAAATAAAAAATAAATACAATATAACTCTATAAGGATAGGATTTAAACATGAAAGCAATTCCATAGACATATATAAAGCCATATATATAAAGTCATCGACACATATAACAATAGGGTACATATAAATAATAAATATTCCATAAGATAGTGTCCGATAAAAGATATATTGGTGTGTAAAGGTTTCAAAGAAAAGAATGAGGGGTTAAAAGTTTAACATACTTTAAAGCGGCTCCTATGTCGACATTTAAAAACAAGTTCCTTTCTCAGATTCAGCAGGTATAATTGATTTTTGTGTTTGATAATGGTGATTTTTTCATCAAGGTATAGGTTACAGCAATTTTTGAAGTTGGTGGGTATGCTAGATTTTTTAACGATTTTCCATTTAATCATAGGGGTTAAGTTCTTGTCTTTTAATGACCATAAATATTTGGATAGAGATGTCTGGTTTCTTAATTCAGGTTTGGAAAAGAAGTGTGCATGGTTCTGAAAACGTTGCTTCTAATACCTGCTAAAATACCAATGTAGAACCTCTTCAGATTTATATTTTCTTTTGGGTATATATATATATATATATATATATATATATATATATATATATATATATTCATAAATCATCCAAATGAATAAGGAACGAAGAAAATAATTGCAACGTTCAAAACATTCATTTAAAACAGTGCACAATATAAAAATGGATCAATGAATATTTATTATTAGTTATTCTTTAGAACATATACAAATTACCAAGTACTACAAAACTGTACATTTTGTTTTGAACATTGAAACATTGTTCTTTCAATGTCGAAACAAAAAGTACAAGTTTTTAGTTCTAGTTTGTACATGTTCTAAAGTAATAATTAAGGATAGATATATATATTAATAACTATACATATTATCCCTCTCTGGTTGCACAACTCGGTGTTCAATGCACAGTGTAATCTTCGGGTACTGGGTATATATGATACATAATCCAACTTTGCACATTTTGTACATTTCTTTAGCTTTACTTTTCTTGTCTATCTTTCATTTCTCTCTCTCTCTCTCACTCTCTCTCTCTCTCTCTCACTCTCTCTCTCTCTCTGTCTGTCTTTCTAGCTTTCACTTAATTTAAATTGCCGTTTTTCTCATATATATACAACTCCTTCATTCTTCTTTTCTCTTTCTCTCTCTCTTTTTCTCTTTCTCTCTTTCTCTCTCTCTCTCTCTCTCTCTCTCTCCCTCGTTTGCTTTCGATATTACTCTGTAGCTGTCTTTTTATTTACACTAGTATTATGTTGTATTAAACATTACGTTTTCCTTCTTTTTTTTTACTTCATTCTATATCTCTTTGTCCATCTCCTCTTGACTTTCTTTTTTTAATAGGGTTCTTTTTATATATTTATCATGCTTTTCTTTTTTCTCATTTATCAATTTCACTTTTTCTCTTTCTTTCTGTCCGTGTCTCTTTCACTTTTCTCTCTGTATATCTCTTTGCATTTATATATATATATATATATATATATATATATATATATATATCATTCTCTCTCTCTCTCTCTATATATATATATATATATATCTTTCTATATATATATATATATACATGTATATATATATTTCTCTATTAATCTCTTTCTATATCTCTCTAATTCTCTCTCTCTCTCTCTCTCTCTCTCTCTCTCTCTCTCTCTCTCTCTCGTTTGGTCACCTTGGTACTTTCTCTTTACGCAATCGTTAATTAACTTTTAATTTATTTTTTTTTAATATTAACTTTTTCTATTTTTTATCTTTCATTCTCTCTTGTTCTCTATATATAAATATCACTCACCCTCTCCTTCTATCTCTCTCTCTCTCTGTTGGTCTCCCTCTTACTCCATCTTTCTTCTTTTGTGTATTCTGTTTTCATCTGCTCTCTTTCTAGTTTCAAACTTAATAATTTCTCCCATCAAATCACAATGTAACATTGCAAAAAGTAATTCAAATTAACAAAACTCTCAATCTCTAGCATAAAAAGAAAAGAAAATCAACGTCAAAATGGCCTCAGAAATGTAAAACTTTTGACAGCATACCTTAAGGTAGATTGTTTTAATTTTCTTATCTGTTCTGGCCAGCAATGAAAAAATATTTAAGAAGAAAATATGCCATGAATCTTCAGTTTTTTTCTTCACATACTTGTCGTCCTCTATGTCAATCGAAGTTGTAATTATATTGCATTAGAACATTTACTTCCGCCATTATCTGCACATTGACCAAATTTACAACAGTCAGCGTATCTACAAATTTCGAAGAAAAACAGCTTCCGGGATCTGTTACGTTATCCTTCTTTGTTTTTTCTTTTCTTTTTTAGTTACCTTCTTTTTGTTAATGTTCACTTTTGCCGCTTAATTCAAGCTATCTGATTGGTTGACTGCTTCGATGAGCATTGAGCCTTTAATTCAAGTCTTAAGGGATGAAAATTTTAGGCCTACATGAGCGTAAAATTGTAAGATTTTTGATCAGATATGATAAAGAAAATTCAGATTTGAATATATATCATTTGAGAGTAGGAAAAAAAACATCACGAACATACACATATAAATATAGTATATGTAAAATATACAAAAAATATGAAAACAGTAAGAAGAGACTGATCGAATATATATATATATATATATATATATATATATATATATATATAAGAGAGAGAATGTACAAGATTTTAAAATTTAATGAATATGCATATCTATGTGTGCTCCGATGTCTTCAAAAGATTTTATTCAGTTTCCGAATTCACAGTCGTTTTCTACTATACAAGGTTACATAACAGTCTGGTCTTGTTTTTCACCTTGACAAGGAGAAATAAATGCATATTCTTCTGAAGTGTATTTGTCCGCAAGTGAATGTAGCGAAGTCACCAATTTTTTTTTCAAAGGAACTAACACGGGTATAAAAATCGACGATAAAAATAGATAGATAGATAGATAGATAGATAGATAGATAGATAGATAGATAGATAGATATATATATATATATATATATATATATATATATATATATTTGTGTATTTAGGCAGTAAATTTTCTTTTAGACATATCAGATTAAATAACTTGCAAACATTATTCCTGCTTAATTTTAATAAAAAATCTGTTCATACTCACGGATAATCTTTTGCGTATTATAATTGATATTGTTACAGCTCATTTCTGACAACTTTCAGTTATAATACGTCAAAGATTATGAAAGAGTATGAACGGATTTTATTAAAAATAAGCAGACATAATGTTTGAAATTTATTTAATCTGATATATATATATATGTGTGTGTGTGTGTGTGTGTGTGTGTGTGTGTGTGTGTGTGTGTGTGAGGGAGAGAGAGAGTGTGTGTGTGTGTGTGTGTGTGTGAGTATGTGTGTGTTTGCGTGTGTGCATATGTATATGGAGTATGACGGACGAAATGTGGTCTAAATTGATCAAAAATAGAAATAACACTGACGTCTTATTTTAACAGATATATTTACCATAATTGCACTAAAAAATATTAAAATACGAATGAGTAGATTCATTCAGTATAATCGGTAGGCGGTGTTAAAAATAGAGCCCAAAAAAATCCAAAAATACTTTTACATACTTTTGTTGCAGGTCTCTGACACTTCTTCTTCTTCTATGTGCCTTGTCCTTTCAGGAAGTAGGCGATCATGGCCTTTCACGTCTCCCTATCCCTGGTGGCTCTTGGCACGCTTTCTCTTCCTACACCACGCAACCCCTGTTCTGCCATCCATCTGCTCTAGCCAGTCAAGTATGTTACTCGCTGTTTTCTCCTGTCTCTCCTTCCCTCTATCTGGCCTGGTAGTATCAGTTTCTCCAAGCCCTGATTTCTCATTGCATCTTCCAGAAACTTTAGCAGTCTCTTTCTGATGCTCACTATTAATTTCGTTATTGTGTCCATCCTTTCCAAAACCGCATCATTGCTCACATGCTCGATCCATGATATCCCCAGCATCCTTCTGACTACTACAAATAATTGTAAACATGTTTGAAGCCACCAACAAAGGAGCGGCAATTTGTGCAATAAACCATCGGCAAAAGTTATTTATTTATTTTGATTTGTATTTTATTTGTATTTTTTATTTTATTTTATTTCGGTTCTTATCTTTTCTGCCTAATTTTTGTGTAAATTGTTCTTAATTATCAAATTTAGGTTTGACTTTAACTAAATTAAAACTTAATTATTTCAGTCACACATTTATTCTTTTTTTCTTTTTTTTTAATTGGAGTAGATAGTACCTTCTATCGCCCGGTCTCACACTCCACCCCCTTCTTTTGGACAGGAGTAGAGGTGATCGCCTTGTTTCTTGTTTAGGAAGGGGTTCCCCGTTCATCTCTCTCTTTTTCGGTCTTTGTCGGTTCGGCTGGAAGCTTTTTGTAGTTGGTGAGTATGGTGGCAATGTCTCTTCATTCTGAGGGTACCGGGTTGGCAGTTTCCTGGTTGCTGCTTCCGACTGGTAGTTAGGAGCCCGAACTCTTGCGTAGCGTCTCGAGAGGCTGCTCTGATCAACAGTTGAATAATATCAGGGTTCCTGTAGTGCCATTTCGCGCATGGACGGGCGTCCCTGCATGAATCTCCGATGGGCAACCACGAGGCCACATTATGCTGCAGGCGGCGCCATTCACCATCCTTCACCTGCTGCAATTAACGACCATCTGACCCTACTCTAGACCTCTCTCTATCCACAACTATAACCAGCATGAAATTAAACAAACAAAATAGCAAGCCTAAACCAGCTAGTCGTAAATCGCCCAAACCTATCTGCGTTACCTTCACAAATATACGAGGTATTCGCAGTAACTTTAATAGTGTAGAGTCTTTCCTTCTAACTAACTCACCAGATATTTTAGAGCTGTTCGTTCCTGGTTACCTTCCTCTCTTCAGGAAGGACTCCAATGTCCATATGTATGGGCTTGGTGTATATGTCAGCGAACAACTCCCCCTAGCCAGGGTCACATCTCTTGAATCCCTTGATCATACCTTCATGTGCTTCCGTCTCTCACTTCTAAGCTCGGTTAGCTATCTCTTCTTCCTCTACCGCTCCCCCTCCTCCTCTGACTGTACGTTACTTGATTGCATCTCTACTAACATCGACAGGGCCATTTCTTCTCACCCATCTGCCCATATATTTGTGTTTGGTGATTTTAACGCCCACCACACCAAGTGGCTTGAAAACTCAGCCACTGACCTTGCTGGGATTCGCACCATACACTTTTCAATAGCCCAAGCTCTAACGAAAGTGGTGGACTTCCCCACGCGTTTCTCTAAAAACCCTAACGGAAGGGACTCTTTACTCGACCTTTGTTTTACCTCCATCCCAGACTCCTGCACTACCAGGCAACTCTGCCCCCTCGGAAACTCTGACCACGCCGTAGTCTCCGTAAACATATCAATCCACACTAACTCTACCCAAGAAAACCAGACCAGCAGAATATCATACTGCTACCAAAGAGCCGACTGGGACTCGTTCAGGGACTTCCTCTGCGACGTCCCCTGGAACAACGTCTTTGATCTTCCTGTCGAAGACTGTGCCTCCGAAGTCTCCTCTTGGGTTAAGGCTGGCATCGATGCTTTTATCCCTGCCAGAAAATTCCAACTAAAACCAAATTCGTCCCCCTGGTTCTCACCCGCTTGCTCGGCCGCTATTGCCCACCGGAACCATTTCTTCCGGCTCTATCGAAGCTGCTCGTCAAACCAAAACAGGCGCCTTTTCACCTCAGCACGGAACAAGTGTAAAAAAGTACTGAACGAAGCCAAGAGGGCGTTTGCTACCAGAATTAGGCAACGCATAGCATCCTCTAAGTTTGGCTCCAAAGATTACTGGCGTCTCTGCAAAAGCGTGCTCAGCAGGAACAAGACTTCAATACCCCCACTAATCAATGAATTTGAAGTTCTCACCTCCCCAGCCGACAAGGCTGAATGCTTTGCCCGTAAATTCTCAACCAATTCGACACTGGACTCGTTAGGAATACCTACACCAGACTTCCCACCCAGAACTAAGGCTCAACTAAATAACGTCCACATACCCTCGCTGGTCGCCAAGATAATTGCGCAACTTGACCCACACAAACCGAGCGGCGGTGACGGAATTCCAGTCATACTACTGAAGAAATGTGCGCCAGAACTCTCCTCTGTCCTCTCTAAACTCTATAACCTCTGCCTATCTGCTTCCTGCTTTCCTGCCTGTTGGAAGTCCTCCTGCGTAGTACCTATATTTAAGTATTCTGGCGAACCCTCAGACCCCGCCAATTACCGCCCTATTAGTCTCCTTCCAATCTTTGGCAAAGTTTTCGAAGCCATTATCAACGCCGAGGTGACTCAGCATCTTATGGCCAACGGGCTTCTCAAACAGCATGGGTTTCGCTTCACCAGGTCTACTGCTGATATGCTAACGACCATTACCGAATACATATACCAGGCACTTGACAAGAATGGTGAAGCCCGAACCGTTGCCTTGGATATCTCCAAAGCATTCGACAGGGTCTGGCATGCTGGCCTCTTGTGCAAACTGCGGAGCTATGGGATAACTGGACATCTGTTTGACCTCATCCAGTCTTTCCTCTCTAACCGCACATTGAAGGTGGTATTAAATGGGCATGCCTCCCAAAACTACCAGACGAACGCGAGCGTCCCTCAAGGTTCTATCCTAGGCCCCACGCTCTTTCTGATCTACATTAATGATCTCCCCGACACCAGTAGATCCCAAGTTGGCATGTATGCCGACGACACAACAATCTACTCCCGCATCGATCAGAAACCAGGTCTGGACGACAAAGTGAACCTCGCTGCCGTACTTGAAAGGGACCTCCAATCCGTAGTGACCTGGGGTAGGAAATGGTTGGTAAATTTCAATGCCTCCAAAACAAAGCTGTTATCAACTAATCACCATAGACAATCGCATCTACCTCCCATTAGCATGGGACAGGCTAGTCTCCCAGAGAGTAAAATACTACGCTTCCTTGGCCTTACACACTCGGCGGACCTCAAATGGAATGACTATATTGAATCCATTGCCAAATCTGCTGCTATGCAGGGCCCGGAAATTTTTCCCACCTGAATCTATTCTGCACATATACAAATCTACCATCCGCCCGTGTATTGAATATTGCTGCCATATCTGGTCGGGTGCCCCTGCTGCTCTGCGTGGGCTCCTTGACAAAATACAAAGGAGGATCTGTAACGTGGTTGATACTGACTTGGCAGACCGGCTGCAGCCGCTCTCACACCGGCGTGATGTGGCTTCCCTGTGCCTCTTCTACAAGTACTTTCATGGCTTCTGCTCCGATGAGCTTAGATCACTGGTGCCGCCTAAGCACGAATTTACACGAGATACTAGATTAGCAACTAGGTCCCACCCTTTTACAGTTAAACAAATAAGATGTAACCGTAAATTCTACTCCAACAGCTTCTTTTCTCGCGCTTCCCGCCTGTGGAACTCCCTTCCACAAGTCTGCTTTCCCGACAGTTACAATCTCCAGGTGTTTAAATGTAGGGTCAATAGGCACCTCCTATCACACTAACTCCCAACTATTCTCACAACACTCTCATCTACCCAACCCTCATTCTCGGTATCCTTACCCGCCTATCACCCACCCTCTGTCATTTCCTATATTTAATCAGCCTTTCTCCACTCTACGTAGCCCCCTGCACAGTAGTGGCAGTGACATGCCTTGCTCGGGGTGAAACGCTTATAAAAAAAAAAAAAAAAGTTCTCCGGTGGTGAGTGATCACAGGGCAAAATATCCTGAACATGTTACAAATTGTACAAATACAGGTGCTACTCTTAAAAGTACACCCTTGTGATACTATGAGATTTACGACATGCTAGGGCCACTTGACGCCTGTAGAATGTGTCCTCTATGGTAAGGCGTACGAACGAAACTAGACCGTCCTCGATCCATAGTTTGTGGTCTCATGGATCCTCTCTCAGCAACTCAACGATAAGCACCAACATAGGTGGGATGACTCTGTTGCTTTCGGTCTAGAATCTCAATCTGATACAGCAGTTTCCCGTATGTAAAACACACATCTGCCTGTTCACGCTATGAATATCCTTCTATTGTTGAATGAAACATTCAGTTAACTCACTACTACACTACAGTCGTTGAAGACAGACTAACCACAACTATACACGAATGACAAATGTATCTATACGGCAACACAGCGCCCTCTCTCCACAAACGCGTCACGTGAGGTAAACAAATGCGTCACGTGATGTAAACAGACTCTTCACAGACACTCTCGCGAAATCTCGCGAAATACGTTACTAATTCAAATTTTAAAATCATTTGTTTCTGATGAAGAACCGAGGGCGGTCTAAATATAAAATATAATAGTAGAAATAAAAAAAAATACTGTAAAAAAAAACACATTTTTAAACTCAAAACGTTTTAATATTCTTTCCTATGCATATTAAGACAGTATACGTGGATCATCACTATGCTATTTAGACCTTACTTAAACATTTTTAAACATATATTATTATATGTATACATGAACATTTGTCAATTTTTCAATATAAGGAACCAAAAAGCATTTTTAATACATTATAAAGATTATGATAGTTATTATGTACATATATAGGTTACATTAGTTCTTATAAAGACATATAATTCTATATAATTATTTATAATGCACACACATAGTTTTGTTATTTATTATATATATATAGGATTATACCATTATATATACATATATATATATATAGTTTTATATTTATTTTCGTGTATATATATCATTTTATATTATATAATGCTTTATATTATTATTATATGAAGTTTTTATGTATATTTATATAGAGAGATTTCATAGTTCTTATTTCACACACACACACACACACACACACACACATATATATATATATATATATATATATATATATAATAAACAAAAATACTTTTCTTTCTTTTTTTCTGTCTTGGAATATAAAATCTGAATTCCGAAATAGGTATCCGCGACAATGTTCCGTTATGTACTTCTTATGACGTCCCCAATGTGCAGTTTTTTTTTGTTTTGCTTTTTAAAACACACATCAGAAGAAAGTTCTATAACGTTCAAAAGTTGTTGTTTTTTTTTCGCTTTGTATCTTACCAGTAGACTTCTCGATGTACGACCATACGGTCATAAGCAGTAACCACGCACAAATTTTCAAATTAATATTGGGTAAATGACCTTCGATTAACACTATTCGAACCTCTGCTCGGGTTCACAATCACACGCGTAACTTCTTAATTTCAAACATGCTCGATTTGAACACCGAAAAGCTACCATTATCTTCAGTCCATGTCATTCAAAGTCAGAGCGAGAAAACACAAAAAAGAAAACAAAGAAAATTTACTGGGGGCCAGATTCTATCTGTTGATGATGAGCATTCGGTTTTTTAGAGAATTAGTCGTATCACGTAGAGTTCGTAAGTCTCAACTAACTACAAAAAAAAAATTGATCCGTAACTCGTAATTTCCTTAGATGTCTCGAGTTCTCATCTCCCTTCACGGCGGTCACCTTCATCTGCTTCCAGATTTAGATACTCCTTATTGGTGGATATCTCTCTGTTCAACCCAAATAAATTCGGATGTTTAACACCCTTTAATCCCGCAACACTATTCACAAGGGATAAACTGATGTTTTTCTGAAGTAGGTTTACATCCTCTCCATCTAATTCAATTCAATCTACTCCAATTCACCTTCATGTTACTAACCCGAAAATTATTAGTATGTTAGCACCAACCTCTATAATCAACTTCATTGAGATCTCTTCATACCTATCGCTAAAAGTCTCAATATTTCCTAAGATATTTAACAGATTGCGGGTAGGAATCTCCTCTATGTCACACAATTCCACCGGCATGGTGTCTTCGGAAATATAGGGAAATTTCGTGTAATTGGGGACCACATTACCGAAATAGATATGTTTATGGGTGTGAAATGTAGGTTTCTTACGTTCTTAAATCTTGAGTTAGCGTTAACCTACTTAGTCAGCACCATGTAATCAATGTAAGCTGTGTACTCTCTCTTTCTCTCTCTTTCTCTCTCTCTCTCTCTCTCTCTCTCTCTGTGTGTGCGTGTGTGTGTGTGTGTATAGTAGCTGATGGGGCTCGGGCAACAATCTTACTCTGGGATTTATCACCATAGAGTACCGTAAAGTGCAAATCGTTGGTTGTTGCTAGCATCAAAGAACCCCAGCCCACTGTGAAACTTCCGCGGGTATACTTTCTGTTGTTTAGTTTCATACAGCGGAGAGAGAGGAATTAATATTAGTAGTATTATTGGTTGTGCTTTATCGTAATTCGCGACGTGAGCTTATGCAAAAAATTACTTTAATACTATCATATACTTGTAAAATCCGGGGAATAGAAAACTTAACTATTTTAATACTATCATGTACTTCTAAAATCCGATGAATAGAACAATGAACTATTTTTTGGAAAGAAATGTAGAAATATAATTATTCTTCTTTCGTGTTCGAAGCGGATATTTTTGGGTAAAGCTAACATTTTACGAGTAGCCAAAACAAAGTGTCAGCATTGGTTTGATGGGGTCAGGCGGGGT